>CAKALU010057214.1:0-32392 GCA_916700995.1 Hozukius guyotensis | reverse complement strand
TGTCATCAATTTTCCTCTTGCGGCCACGTCCAGGGAGGTTGGCTACAGTCCCGTGGACCTTAAACTTCTGAATAATATGTGCAACTGTAGTCACAGGAACATCAAGCTGCTTGGAGATGGTCTTATAGCCTTTACCTTTAACATGCTTGTCTATAATTGTCTTTCTAATCTCCTGAGACAACTCTCTCCTTAGCTTTCTGTGGTCCATGTTCAGTGTGGTACATGATACCATGATACCAAACAGCACAGTGACTACTTTTCACCCTTTAAATGGGCAGACTGACTGATTACAAGTTTGAAGATACCTGTGATGCTAATTACAGGACACACCTTAGTTTAACATGTCCCTATGGTCAAATTATTTTCAATCTTTTCTAGGGGTACCATCATTTTTGTCCAGGCCGGTTTCATTAGTTTGTTTTTTAAAATGGTTCTGTTGAACCACAATTCAAAAGCAATGTCAGATTTTCATTAGTTAATTTTCAGTGAATTTTTATTTATTATTACTTTTGTCAGTTTCAAGTTATTTCAGTGACCATTGTGGGTTTTTCTTTCTTTAACAGAAGGGTACCAACAATTTTGTCCACGTGTGTATAGAAGACCAACAGATCTGGTGTGGGAACAGTGGATCTGGGACTTGGTTACATTTACAGTTTCAGTAACTTCATTTAAAGATCATCCTGACCTGCACCTGTTAACTTTAAACTTGATGCAATATTACAGACTTCTTGCTCACTTACAGAAGAAAAAGTGAATGAAGGTAGATAAGTACTCAACAGGAGGGAATCTCCTACCTTGTCATAGAGGGGGATCATGAAGTAGCCATTGATTGGAGCACAATCCGTTTGATATTTCAAGGAACCTTGTTTGGTGTACAGTTTAATCTGTGCATGAAAGAAGACAGAAACTGATCATTAAAGCAGCAGGAGGCAGAATATTTTTGGCATCATTGGGCAAAAATTCCATAATAACCTTTCAGCATATTGTAATTCAAGTGTTCTGAGAGATAACTAGACTTGGCTCTGTTTTCAGGCTTTAAAAAATCTAGCCCGTGACAGGACACTTTGGCCAGTCACAGGTCATTTCAGAGAGAGAGCGTTCCTATTGGCTGTTCATTCAACGGAGGCAGCTGTCAATCACTTGCGAACTCCGATCAAACGGTCAGGCAGCGCTGATCAAACATGAATCAATATTCTGTTACTGTAATGTTTATTTCTCTCCTCAAATGTTTTCAGAAACATCTTGTAGTGTACTGTTTAGCTGTAAAATGAGAAAGTTTGCTCCGGCTGGTGGGCGGTGCTTGGTATTTCCTCAACTGATCTCAACATGGCGGTAGGGTCACCAACTTTCGGCAGGCTCCAGCAAAGGCCTATGAAACGGAGGCTGGGACACGGGCGGACATCGGTCTTGGGGTGTGGGGTATGACACATGCGCAGTGTAACTGTGCGTTTTGATTGGCTCAATTTCGGCGAGTGCAGACCAGATTTTACTGCGCATGTGTGGTACCCCCAAGCTATGACGTATTGATGACGCGTGTCCCAGCCTCCTTCTATAGGCTTTGGCTCCAGCTCGGCTCTGATTGGTTGTTTTCCTCCGGTCTGTGAAATCTTGCAGATGCCATTAGGAGCACCGGAGGACACAGAGGCACATTATTTTTTTTTCAGATTACCTGTCTCATTCACTACTGTCAGGATACAGTGACCATTTTGTAAAAATAACACTTTTAAAATCATATTTGCTCCAGTCTGCCTACTCCAGCTTTAAGCCTGAACTGTTATGACACAGGGGGACAGTCTCTGTTGCTTTAAATACTACCTTGAATGGCAAATTGGTTGAGTAAATTGTATCAAACCAGACCAGTCTAACTGGGATTTGGATAATGTCACTAATTAAGCAAATGGTTAATCCCATGGAGGCTGTGAATGAGCAGGATTAGGACGGCTGGTGAGCATTTAACGTCTTCCTCCTCAGCAGAAGGGGTTAAGAGATAGCAGCCATGTGTAACACATACATATTAACGCTAATGTAATATGCTAACATATGGGTTTCCAGTGACTGCGTAGAGGAAATATCCCAAATAGCAAACTAGCAGCTGGCTAAATGAACGTTAAACTACATTTATTGCTTTACTTTATGTTTCCTGGCAACGGAAAGTTTAACTTTAAGATAAAGTAGAGTGCTATTGTGGTTCATTTCATTCAAACTGTCATTCAGTCTCCTCCTAACCTCTAGCTCACTACCATAAACCAGCTAGCTGTTAGCTGTTAGCTGCTAGCTGCTAGCCGGTAGGATTGCCCTCTCACCTCGATCAGAGAGTAGTTGATCTCCACGTCGGACTTCACGAACCCCCCGCAGGCCACCACGATGTCATCAGAGGAGACAGTCATGAACTGTGAGTAAGTGATACAGAATAAAACCCAGAGGGCTCCCACGTCCGCCCGGATCGTAATTCTCAACATTTTGTCTGACTGATCTCCCGATGATGAGCCGAGCAACAGCACGCTGCCTCCGGTTCCGCTCCGCACCAGCTGATGAGCTGCTGTCATTGACGGAGAGCAGCGACTCGGGAGAGAGCGAACTCTGCCGGGAAGGAGGTGGTATGACAAGACGGCAGGGACCGGTATAGGAGGAGGAAAGGAGGAAGGAGGAAAGAGAGGAGGACCAGAAGACTGCACAAAACCGAGATTGTGTTTTTTTGGAACAAAGTTTATTTCTGAAATTTGTTAATACAACTCTGACAATCCACTGCAACATGTTTGGACTGATAGACAACACCCAGAGGGCACACAACTAAAACCCCACAAGCAAAACAAGTGTACAAACAAAAGAAATACACACAAATATACAAATAAAATAACATAATCATAGTTAAAAGAAAGATAATTGTCAATAAATAAATAAATTGTTAGGGGTCTAGGGCAGTACACCCTATTACCTGGGGCAGCTATTCTCAACCACTGGGCCGGGGCCTACTGGTGGGCCTCAGAGCGCCAAAGTGACTATTCTGTTTTTCAGAGATTGTAGCGGGTGGGTTTTAAAGCTAGAGTGAAGGATACTGGAATGATATAAAACTAAAAACCTGATGAATCCATCCATGCCATACTAGCTTTTCGGGAAGGAGACTAAATAACACTTCAAAGTTACGCAAAATTTTAGCGAGGAAAAACTGTCGTGGCCATTTTCAAAGGGGTCCCTTGACCTCTGACCTCCAGATATGTGAATGTAAATGGGTTCCATGGGTACCCACGAGTCTCCCCTTTACAGACATATATGTATCGGATGCAGTGACACAAAATGGAGAGTTTTTTAACGAAAAATGATGTTGGAGACAACCCTGCATCAGTAAAAGCTCCAAAGTGTGTGGTGCAGTTTGTCATTTATTTGGGAAGGTGGTCCTCGAAATTATTTTAACAATCAGACATGGGCCTCAAGTTACAAAAGGTTGAGAACCCCTGATCTAGGGCACCAACATGCATAATAACAAACACAGCAGAAGCAGAAAAATGTGAACACAAAGACAAATCAGGGGTCCTTCCAATGCTTCGTTTGCAATGTTCCTGGTCATATATACAGTATACATATATACATACACATACATACACCAAACTCCCTCAGCCACAAAGTTATCTGAGCTTAAGGCATCAACACGACGAAGGAAAGGTTGCCATATCAATGAAAACTCGTCAGCTGACCCATTAATAGTATACCTGATCTTCTCCAACTTAATAAAACACAACATATCTCTATGCTATTGTGCAAATGTTGGAGGGTTGCAATCTTTCCATCTAATCAAAATGTGTCTTGCCACCAGCGTAGCAAAAGACAAATGATTTAGTTTATTGTTATTAAAAGTAAAATTTTGTGGTACCACACCAAATAAAGCAAGGTAGGCTGATGGTTCTAAGGATTTATCAGTAGTTTTGGAAAGCATACTGAATATTAATTGCCAGAAATAAAACAATTTAGGACAATCCCCAAACATGTGAATTGGAGTGGCCTGGTTCCTCTTGCAACGGTCACACATTGTATATTCTCTGTGTATATTCTCTGTTATTTATTTTATAATTGTGTATGTATTCCCTATCTCATATTTATCAAACAATTTGCTATTGTTGCTGTTATATTTATATGTTTATAATGACGATTGTATTTTACTTCATTATTGTTATTCAATTGATTGATTGATTGATTGTCTATTATACAGGGATGAGAGAGTAACAAACAGGAACAAAGAATCTCACTGCCATGTCAATGTGTATGTGATCAATAAACTAAACTTGAACATTGGGTCTATATCCGATGTGAATTGGAATAGTCTTTACTTTGGTCCAGTGCAGTCGGTGGGAAATTTTAAACTGCATAACAGTATGTTTCATACATATGGAAGATGAATATACTCCCCTCATCATGTTTGACCAGGTGTCTAAAATGTCTATACCCAGATCCCCCTCCCACTGGCTTTTAAGGAAGTTAAGACTTGTCATATTTTCTCTCGTTAATAAAGAGTATATGTCACCTATCTTTCAAAGCGTGTCTAGCGGCTGTGAATGGAATTGAGTGATATTTGTAGACTGAAAATTTGTAGGCAACTGAAAAAACAAAGATTGTTTGACAAATTTCAATATTTATTTATTTTCCAGTCACCACAGTCATATAATATGCATCAAAATAAAGTTAAAAAGCTTTTATTTCCAATATCTGGCGTAACATTATTTTTTTAGTACCAACAACATATTAGCTACCAACACCCACCATCCAAAAGTTATATTAGTTACAAAAACTGTCAGTTTTGAGTGGCCTTTTTTGGTTTTAATCTTCTGAAAAAATACATTTAATTTTAATCCATCAATTTGTTTATTTCAAGATACAGGGATACAGAGAGGTATCGGCAGAGTTGGATTATTCTTTTTTCCATCGATTGTATTTAAATAACTTATACTCAAAATCTTAACTTATACTGGAAATCAAGTGTATTTGATGTAGATTCTATATGTAGTATTGGGAAATCCATATAAAATATTTTTAAAAAACAGTCACAGTAATGATAAAATGAACATGATTACAGTTTAGTGTTTTGAAATGTATCAGTTCTTTGCATTATTATCCAGCCTCAGTTATTAATAATGATAAATGCTAAAAACGCACAATGATCACACTGTTCAGTAAACACAAAAGTTATAAAAGTAAGAAAACGGTAGTGTTAATACATTTAAAGTGCATAAAATTCAGAAAGGTTATTCAAACTCCAGTGGTTATGGTAATTCAAGTCCTTCTCAGAAGGAAAAGGGGACAGTACACACAGCAGGGAAAGACACCACAAAAACATGTGACCAGCCATGATCATTCTGGTTTAAAAATACTTGAACATTGTGGCCTCATAATAGTTTTATAATAATCAGATTGTCAACAAAAGAACACTGAAAAGACACAACACATTAATGTAAGCAGGTCCATAGAAGCTCCCAAATTGTAGTGTTTTCACAATATAAAAAGGAGATTGAAGACATGATTTTCAACTCCAGTCCGTCTGTCCAGTCTCTGATTCTTGATCTGTAATATTAGGCCATTGCCTCACACATGTGTGAAGGAGTCAGGAGGGGAGTGTGCCAGGAACACACCTTCATTGAAATTGTTGGAGAAGCTGGTGTGGTAGCTGGGGCTGCTTCGGCTGCTTCGGCTGCTGCGGGGCTGGGATTTGGACACAGCTGAGAGCCTCTGGGCCTGGCACAGCTTTTGGATCAGGAAACGCTTGTCACGGCCGTCCTGGGAAACAAAATGACGCATAGATAGTAGATCAAATCAACAAATGATGATCAAGCACGGTCTATTTGTATAATTAAGAAAAGACATAGAACAGAAAAATTGTAGGGCAGTCAAAGTTAACACGATAATAACGCGTAAACACAAATTTGCTTTAACGCCACTAATTTCTTTAACGTATTAATGCCACTTGTGATTTCTAGGTTGTAGCGGGCTCAGTTTTAAAGCTAGAGTAAAGATAATGGCTTCATATTAATGGCTAGTTTGTCGAGAAGGAGGCTAAATAACGCTCCAAGCTTGCGCTAAATTTTGGTGAGGAAAAACTGGCATGGCCATTTTCAAAGTGGTCCCTTGACCTCTGACCTCAAGATACGAGTCTCCCCTTTACAGACATGCCCACTTTATGATTGTTGTTGCCTGTTGGGCTTGAGTTTGCCATGTTATGATTTGAGCATATTTTTTATGCTAAATGCAGTACCTGTGAGAGTTTCATTGGGTTTCATTGTTTTGTGTTGTTAATTGATTTCCAATAATAAATATATTATACATATTTGTCCACTCCCATGTTGATAAGAGTATTAAATACTTGACATATCTCCCGTTAAGGTACATTTTGAACAGATAAAAGTTGATTATTTTGAGATTAAATGTAATTAAATATTTTAAGCGATTGACAGCCCTAAAAATGTTGAAACAGACTTGACAAGACTTGGTTTTTGAGTAAACCTACCATGGCTAGCTGCTCCCTTAGTTGGTTAATGACTCTCTTGTGAGCTCCAGCTAGTGCGATCACATAAAACATGGCCAAACTGCAGGGGGAAATGAAAGTGTTAAAAATTACAACCAAAGAGAGAAAAAAGAACACTTTGTTACCAACAGTTCAAATGCTGAAATACCTGACGGAAACACGTACCATGTGACAACAAAGAAGGAGACAGCGAAGGCCTCTGATGAGAGAGCAAAGAGGAGTGTTTTGATTCCGTGGGGTAACTCTGACACTGTAGCTGGCAGCACCTCCCAGGAGGTGTTGTAATTAACAAATGGTCCACAGGCCTGTGAAGAGTTTATTCTGTCCAACAAGAAATGAGTGAATGAGTATATATGCCAGGAGAAACATGCAAGCTGCAGCAATGAGCGGTGCTACATTTATTTAGTCGGTAAAATGCAGAAGGCAGAAATGTCAAATATCCTGTCTCCATGTATATTCAACAGTAAAATTAAAAAAAAAAAAAATATTGACACGATATTACCCGATAGAGCTCAACCGTGACCCCCCAGCTCTACAGACTGAAGTTAAAACCTAACATGGTCATCGACAGTGCATTACTCACTGTGCCACACTAAACGTGACAGGCAGACAGGCCAGAGCCAGGCCTATCAGCAGCACAACCAGGAAGAAGAAGTTGGAGCTGGACGCTCGGAACGGACGTGTGGCTGGACGGCAGTTGTTTATCAATGAGACCTGCAAGTAAGGAGCACAAAAGAAGATCATAAACTTTGACAACATCTGATTTTGACTCATGTAAAAAAAAAAAAAACATGTAAGAAAAAAATCACCTTTTTGATATAGAAGATAAAGAAGTATTTAATAGTGCAGATGGCAGGCAGCATTGGGCTGTAGAACGTGCCGATCCAGCAGATGGTTTGACCGTAGACGATCTCTAGCACATTCTGAGGAATAGCAAACTCCTGCTGGCCCCACCACTTAGCCAGGCCACAGTCACAGTGATTCACTATCAGCCTGAGAAGTGCAGAGTAACACAAGGACACTGTTACAAATGACTAAAGAACAAAGGGTGAGAAAGATTTCCACCTAAAAGTATCACCAGAGGAAAGGCAAGAAAATGTACTGGATTGCAACAGAATAAAAAACATATACTTGAGCAAAGCTTAAAAAATACTGAAAATACTGTAGAATATGTCAACGGTCATACAGAGACAGAATACTTTATAAAATTAAAGGAGCAGTGTGTAGGATCTGTCGGCATCTAGCGGTGAGGTTGCAAATTGCAACCAACTGAAACTTCTCCCGTGTGCCAAAAGTGTAGGAGAGCTACGGTGGCCAACGGGAAACCATGAATGGCCCTCTTGAGAGCCAGTAATGTGCGAATAAAACTGTGCGATTAATTTGCGATTAAGTATGGATAATCATGCGTTTAATCGCGATTAAATATTTTAATCGACTGACAGCCCTAAATATTTTATTCCATTTCTGCCAATAGATCCCACTAAATGCTACACACTGTTCCTAAAATGTCAAAACCTCTTGAAATGTCTTAAGATGATCACATTTTGTCCATAAAACTAGACTAATAAAAGGTTGATTTTTTTTTGTTTTGACTTATGTAAGATGAGGACTTACCTTCTGGGAAACTCCACAAAGATAGTGACCGCAACAATGATGATGAAGTCAAAGATGGTGAGTTTGAACATCTCCTGGCCCACACGGGTCTCCCAACACTGTGGACGACAACAAAGAGGTAGACAGAGGCACAAATAAAAAGCACTTTGAATATATCATCACAAGATTTGAGGGAAGTATTTCTGAGACTCATCCCAAGATCAGTTCCACCTTGTGGAAGAAGAATGGATTTAATACTGAAAACCCAAATGAGTGAGAAAGGACTGAACAAATGTGGTGCTCACTTACCAGTGAAGGGCATTTTTATCAAGACCAAAAAATGGGCAAATGCCTGTGCAGTTATAATCTAATGTAAATGATGACTAACATTCTAAAATTAAACCTTATTAGCTTTGCAACCTCTTAGATAGTTTCAGGAAATCATCAAGCAGCGAGCTACAGGTATGCATGTTGACATGGCGATAGAAGCTGGTTTGATGCTGGCACCTGTGTATTATTACAAGGAATCATTGTACATTGTGTTGGAACGCAGGAAAATGACTTACCGAGTAAAGCAAATGGTTATAACCACAGATGCAGGGCTCCTTTTTACATTTAGTGATCTGAGACCAGAGAGAGAAGAGCAAAACCCCAATACTGGTCAACCGCATGAAGACACACCTGCGAAGAAAGGAGGGAGAAAGGAAAAAAGAAAAGAGAAAGAAGGACAGAAAATTAGAACATTCAGCCATATAGTGTTACTGGTATTACAGCAAGTGTTTCACAATAGAAACATGTCAACACCAGACTGCATATAAAGATGGACGACATGACATTGATCTCCCTCTGGTGGCTGACTGCAGCATAGGCAATAAATCCTTTAACCTTTTTAATGCAACAACAATTGTATTAAAAACTTGAACAGGAATTAATTTCCAGTATATAATGTATGTAGTTTATAAACATAGAATTGAATTGAATAGATCGGTCCCATTGTCACCAATAACCAATCCAGCTATTTGAGTCAGTATTGGCCCGATATCCGATCCGGTATCGGTGCATCCCTATTGGGTGTGACTGGAAAGCTGAGAGTCTCGTGTATCCAATGAGCCAAATTGTATTCACGTGTGATGATGTTCTACCCCATAGTAGCCATTTCATTGTAGTGAGACCATTTTTAAAAAATGTGACCTCACTGAATAAAATGACCTTTGGTGACCTCTAGGATAATCACAGCCTCATGAAACTTTACAACCACAAACTACAGACCTAGAGCATTCAGAGGATGGATGGCTTTCCTAGGTATGTTGACAATAAGGGGGTTTCTGAGCAGTTTCCAGAACAGAAGTGCTCGCCATCCAATCACCGAAAAATGCAATTCTTGCAGAAATCTCCAAATGTCAAAAGTTTTTGATACCAAATCACAGCATGGCTTTTTCTATGGTGTTCCTCAAGGTCTTGGTGTCTTAATGTGGTATTTTGGAGGGATTATTGATAATTTTTTATCAATTCTCGAGTGGTAAAAAAGAACTACAACAACTTATGAAACATAATAGAGCATGGGATTGGCCATCATATACTGTACTTCTATCATAATGTTCTAAGCCTTCTTATGCACTTTTACAATTTATTTTAAATAATTAATAAATTACTTCATGTTTATTTTGGATTTATGACTAGAACAACTTGACACACAGTGCTGAGCTGCATCTCAAATTAATCTTCGGGCAGCTTCAGCTTTCTGGCGATGTACACCACTTCTATGTGACATATACAGTATACCTGCTATCTCCACCTAAAGACCCCCTGTACCCCCTTAAAAAAGACAAAAAACTGGTCTATTGTGGGAAAGGGTTAAGAGAAAGGATGAGGAAGAGGTTAGTGAATTCCAAGTCCACCGTACCTCATGAGAGTGAAGCGGATCTCGAAGGCAGGCGAGTAGTCCTCATAATTGATGATAACGGAGAAGAGGAGGGGGGTGATAAAGTTGGCCAAGGTGATGACAATAGAGGGTAGATACTCATAGATGAGATCCACGATGAAATTCTCCTGTAACCGAGGAAAAAGAGATGTCTGTTTAAAAGGTCTAAATTTGATAAACGTTTTCCCCCTAGGGATATTAAAGAGTCAGGAGCTCAATTTTATAGAATGCTTTACAGAACTAGAAAAAAAGAGAAAATCATAGGTGATCACTCAAACAAAATCTGGTTTCAAGTTTGAATGAAGTTTCTAGTAGCGGCAATCAGTTACTTGGACAGAAGGATAATAATAAAAGACCAAAGTGGAGGTCAAAGGACATCAGCAACATTTCATTACCTTTATCTTATCCATCTGTACTTTTTGGGAGAAGATGGTGGCTGAATAAATGCTGTAGAAGCAGCCAGCCAGTACGCTGATAACAAAAAGGTTGAGAATGAGGCGGATGAGGTAAATCCGGCACCTCTCTTTGCGGGTGCGATCTGCTATTTTCTGTTTGATCCTCTCTTCCTCCAAATCTGTCTGGGGATAGAAGAACGTGCATTTTTAGAACGAAGGCAAGGCAAACATTCAATAGATTAAACATTTGCAACAAACAACTCATTTCTGAGGGAAAAACACATCAAGTGAAAAGAGCTTTTTGAAAAGCTCTAAAAAAAATAAAGCATCCTGAAGAAAGTGAGAGGTAGAAATCCTAGTTATATTTCTTTGATATTACATGTAGCTTTAGGCTACATCCACACTAATATGCGATCTCCGTCCAGATGAGCGTTTTAGGGCCGTTTCAGAATTGATCTCCGTCCATACTACCACGCCTGAAAACGCATATCACATGACCATTCACGTACACTGGGCATGCGCGTGCCGGTGTAAACAGGAAGCAGCGCTGGACATGGGAATTGATGTAAAGTGCTTGAATAATAGCTTGCCTCCTGTGCATGTAGGCAGTAGTAACATTATAAAACGCGGTATTTAATTGCACAACAGCTGCTAGCAGAGACAACAAGGTCAGCAACGCTTGTAACTTGTTATCCATGTTGAAATTAACCACTGGTGGTCGAGGCTGATGTCGTTTGTTTTCTTACGGAAAAGGTTCACGTGATGGGGCGTGATGACTAATGACTGATAAGACCCAATCAAGAAGTGAACGTGGGTGTTTGCGTCATTGTTTTCACAGGACTCCGTTTCTGTCCGTCCAGACTAAAACGCAACCCCAGAGTTTTCAAACTAAAACGGGGTCAGCAGCGTTTTCAAACATCTCGAAAGCAGCGGAGTAGTGTGGATGCTAGGCATAAACCGAGCAAAAGTTATGCATTTTAAAACAAAAACGTATTAGTGTGGATGCAGCCTAATACTTTTCCAACACTATGCTTCTATTTAGGTTTACATTGACCTTCCTGAATCTTATCTTTTGGCTCCTGCTAAATTCCGCCCTATAAAAACACATCGTGTTCAACAGGAATGATCAACTAACCCTGAGCTCATAGAGCAAACTGCTTCTCTTCAGCCTCACGGCGTTCTCGTTGGTGATGCAGAAGTCCCAGCCTGCAAAAATCTTGTTGCAAAAGCTCTGAAAGCGATCCTCATCCTGAACCAGGTTACGTTTGAATCCCGTGGCAGACCTTGAAGAAGAAAGGTTGTTCAAATTGAGCGACATTTCCAAAAGTTAAACTGAAGTAAAATGTTTGTCTTTTCAGTACCTTTTAACAATCCAGATGAGACTGAGGAACAGATAGGCTATTGTGACCAGCAGGTAGGCCAGCGGCAAATTGTAAGTGGTCTTGGAAAAGTGTATTTTGTCCACCTTGTAGTAGCCGTAGAAAAGATAGGTTTGTTCCAGAAAGCCCTGCAGGTTAAGCACAAAAGGTGAGTGAAGAAACCAAATGCAACCTTTATTTTTCTTCCAGGGACCATTAAAGGGTCATTTTGGTATTTTTCAACCTAAACCCTATTTCCCCATGTTTTTGTGTTTATGTGACTAATGGGGACAACACTTGAAAAACACTAAAAATGGTCCAGTATTGAGGGAGAACGCTGTAACTGGCAGCTGCGAATCGAGCTGCGAGGGAAAGTGAGCAGCATCAACCACTGACAGGCTCAGATTGTTATTATAAGTGTCTGACAACATTATGGAAAGGACCCTACAGAGAAATCAAACCTTTTTCTTACCTTTCGCTTGATCCAGTCTGTTTGTTATTGTGTCCAAGTCCCTCTCAAGGAGAAGTCTCGTTGTGAAATCTGAATATCCGTATACTCTGGCTCAAATAAATACAGGCGGCCATTGAATTCAAAGACCTCATCCACATCACCAAAATCATCTAAATATTCAGCCATGACATTGAAAATCTTTTAGGTAACACTAAGCTACGCTTTTTGTACTCCAACACAACAAACTCTGCCCAGCTGGCACTCATTTTTCCACCACAGATGTATTTCACTATTCCATCGTTGTCTTCCGGCAACACGTCACCTCGCCAGATTTCACAACGAGACTTCTCCTTGAGCGAGACTCTTTCCATAATGTCAGACAAGAGCCTGTCATGTCAAAAACAAGCACTTTTAGTGGATGTGAATGATGGTGCCAGCTTGCCCCAATAGCACTATATTGCAACCCGTGAGCAGCTGTCATCTACAGTGCTCTCCCTCAATACTGGACCTATTTCAGAAATTGTTAGTCAGTTAGACACAAAAACATGGGAAAATAGGGTCCGAGTTGAAAAATACCAAAGTTACCCTTTAAATGTGAAGTGCAAAGACTTACTCCACCGGACAGCAGATCTGTAATATGCTCATGAAAGATGACCAGACCTCGCCGGGCACTGCTGGGATACACGCTGCACACACTTCCTGTAGTAAAACACAGGGGAGTAGAAGCTCAAGACTGTTCTATGCCGAGTTTATGCGCAAGGTTGAAACAAACAAGCGTCCTCTCACCGTCGTTCTGGTTGTAGGTGATATTCCCTGAAGCGTTGGGGGCTATGATGATGGGTAACATGACGAAGCTGAACATGAGCACAAAGATGATCAAGTTGAGCATGACCAGGAAGCGCAGGAAGGAGAAGTAAGACAGGATCCCTGTGCCAAACATCCCTATTGAGCGTGAAGGAGAAGAGATGGAGAAATTAATTTTGGGACAACAGAACCACAATTGGTGCACTTTCTGTTAGAGCAAAAGTATATTTACTCATGTCGGTCATCCTGAGTAGAAATCAATAAATGCCTCTGAGGCTAAGGACAGTCCATCTCATTTTTCATCTCTCACCTTCTATCAGGTGGATGTCTCCCCTCCAGAGCTTCAGGGAGCTCAGCCATTCATGGGCGTCATCCCTCAGCCTCCTCAGATGCCTGCGGGTGCTTTGCCTCAGCTGTCTCAAACTGCTGAGCTCTCGATCCTCCTCCAAGCGTTGTGTTCTAGTGGTCAAACACATTGTTTACTGACTTGTCGACTGACTATATGATACCTTTTAAACATAGCCAACAATAAAAACATAAATAGGGAATGGGAATGTGACGTCACCGACAGCAACTCTGCCATTTTTGGAGGATAGAGGGTAATATAAGAGTACCATCCGCTGGCTGTTTACTGCAAGTGTCAAAAGCTAACACAAAACACTGCACAGTGAATGAGATTAAAAAGCAGAATTGTAGTATATATAATATACAGTCAGACACAAAGGTAGGCTAACGTTATGGGTTTCATTTTGCAAGATACCGGTAGATTAAATATGCAGTGTTAGCTGATGTTTTGTTAGTATTCCATTAGCATAACATCAGCTAGCTTGTCTTTGATGATTGTGTAGTCGGCATTTGGCTTGTAGATCTTAATGTCATATACCTACCCGTTTGTAAACTGGACATCGGCCTCCAAAGATATTATGACATAAAACATATTTTGAACTGCTGACAGGTGTTCAATATGCTAAAACACATCAGCAACCGTAATGGGTGGCAAACTGTCAAGGTCCTCCTAATTCATAAGGATCAATATCATAAACTAACTTCAATTTTGTAACATATGGACCCTTTGCCTCTGTCAGCTTCTCTTATATGGGTATTTGTCTTTCGCAGGTACGTTATACATTTCTGCTGATGAACAATTGACAGATGACAGATGAATAGACTGGTGATTTATAATGACAGTCTACCGTAGCCATGTACGCTATCCTCCAAAAATGGCAGCGCGCCGCGGAATGCTCCGCGATTCCCATTCCCTATTGAACCTTTTCGAACAGATCGGTTTAACATCTTTTCTTCAAGAGGGTGGTAAGGATACTAGTGTCTTTCCTACCTGTCTCTGCGTTTCTCGGCTATGGTCTTGGCTAGTTCCCTGATGGGTCTCTCATCCGCCTGACTCTTCTGTTTCTCCTCATGTCTGCTGACTGTGCTCACGCCCCATTTGCTAACGCCAGAGGAGCCAAGTCGCGCTCTGGAGCTGCTCCGTCGTTTGGTGCCACCAGTCGACGACTTCCTGCGGTACAGCAGGGACTGGTAGCTGGGGAGCTGGTCCAACAGTGGGTTGCTGTTGACTCTTCCACTATGATCAGTGAAGAAAACTAGAAAATGGGAATATACATGATTAGATCTTACAGAGTTAATATATTTGATAATGTGGTGCTCAACGCCACTGTTCAATCACAACTTTTCATTTCCAACCGTTACAATATGGTTAAAACTGACAAACTGTGAAATGTAATCATTTTTCACCACTGGACTGAAGTAAATTATAAATGTAGTGACATGCTGATATTGTTCCAAGACAGAGAATTCAACAAGAAAAAAAACACGGTAACACTTCAGAATAACCATCCATTATAACAGGCAAAGTTATTTAAACTTTGTGAATAGTTATTTTACTGTTCACAAACAACTAAATGATAATTAATGTTTACTAATTATTAGTAATGCTAGAATTTGTAATTTTCAGTTTATTGTTACACATTACAACATTTTAAAAACTATAAGTAGTATTTTATATAATATATATATCTATATCTATATACATATAGATATAGATATATATGTCTATATAGAGATATATATAGATATACTGTATTATATACAGTATATCTATATATAAGTATTTATTAATGATTATGACTATTTGACCGACTATAAACATTGTTTGGATGTTATCATAAAGCTGCAACTGATGATTATAATACCTTGTTAAATTGTTAATAAATACTTTGTAAAGCATCTATAAACATTATTTAGATAGATTGTTAATACTTTGTCAATGGTTAATAATTGGTTACCGGTCCATCTATCAATGTAATGTTTATAGATGTTTTACAAACGATTTCGCAATAGTTTACAAATCATCATTAACAAATACTTAATATAGTATATAAAATGTTATAATGTGTGTATAATGTTACTAATGTAATCAGAGTGTTATTGTTATTGTCTCATATCAGCTATGATACAATATAGAATTTATATTATATAATTATTTCATATTACACATACTAATAACACAGAATTTATAGCATTATTCATAATTCGTAAACATTATTAATTATAATTTCATTGTTTAACAGTAAAATAACTATTAACTAAGTTTAATTAACTATTAATTTACCATTTATAAATGGTTATTATAAAGTGTTACCAAGGGTACTTTTGCCTGTCATAAGTGACTTTCCCAATAAAGACAGTTATGAATACAAACAAGATGTGACATGTTGGGAGGTAGTTTGATGACTATTCTCTACCAAGTTTAGATTGTATTATCTCCAGTGGGACTGAATATATCTGAGGTAATCAGTGTAGTGAAGGCTGGACAAAAGGACTGCCACTTAGTTTCACTGTTAGAAGAAGACATTTCACAATGTTTAAAATAACAGAGGGTCTACAGATACAAAGGACTGTTTTAGTACTAGTTTGCCAGCCATCATCACATCAGACAGTGTAGCTTATACCTATTAGAAAGCATGAATAAGAGTAATGAAACCATTCCTAAGTCAAGGTGCAACACTGACTATGTTTGTTAATACCAGCATCAGACAATGGCTAACCAAACTGCAGACTCAGCTAGTAAAACTGCAAATAGAGAGTTTCGATACAGTAAAGAGTCTCAGACGAAACCAAACAAACTCCTTCAACGCTGTAACTTGTGCTCTTCCAAAGAAAGACCCTTCATCAAATCATTAACTAGCAGGTCAGAGTTGTTAGTCGGTTGTTTATGGTCTAACTTTGAGGCTTTAGCATTACTAGCTGGTGAGCTAATACTGCGGTAAATTTGACAAGTTTTAAGCTGCTAACAGAAGTATCACGCTGACATAAAAGTTTACCTGAGTCGACTTCCATCGTTGCCTTTATTGAATAGAATAAAACAGCTAGTTATTGTATAATATTAGCTGATATTTAACCCAGCAGACTGTGAGTTGAGTCTCTCCGCTGTGAGGAAGACAACACAGCCTGTCCTCTCCCAGACACAACTTCCTGTCCTGACTGTGGAAACAGGAGCAGCTCAGACATCACATCACACTCACTGGATCACAGCTTTATCTCACTTTATTCTACCTTATTGTACGTAACAGTTACTACGGAAAAGTACGACAGAGTATTAGGGCCACATTGAGGGGGGGAAAAATCTGAGATTTTATTATGAGAATAAAGTCATAACTTTACGAGAAAAAAAGTTGTAATATTACGAGAAAAAAATCGTAATTTTACGAAAAAAGTCGTAATATTAGGAAAACATATTACCCAGCAACCAACAAAACGGGCGAGAGGGCATAGCAAAAGGATTAAAACCATGTGAAATTTAGTTTAAAGTCAGAATTCTGAGGATAAAATAAATAATAAACTATTGCGATTTTGGACAAAGCCAATGTTTAGAAGCAGTGGAGTGCATGTTTAAGGTTTAAAAAAACTCTGATCTCAAGATCGAGAGCAACAGTGCATTAAAGAGGACCTATTGTGCTTATTTTCAGGTGTATACTTGTATTTGGGGTTTCCACTTAAACATGTTTGCATACTTTAATGTTCAAAAAATGCTTTATTTTTCTCATACCGGCTGTGCTGCAGCACCTCTTTTCACCCTCTGTCTGAAACGCTCTGTTTGAGCTCCTGCCCCCTCCCCCCAAAAGCCCAGTCTGCTCTGATTGGTCAGCTGGCCCACTGTTATGATTGGTCAACCGAACCAAACTCTTTGGATTCTTCGCTCCAGCTCCGCTCGAACCAGCTTTGTTTGAGGGCGTGCCAAACTAGCCGCTAGGCAAATGTGTTACTTGGTGACATCACCATTTTACGGAAGAGAAGGCAGAACTTGAAGCAAAGTGTTTCAGGCAGTTCAGGAGCAGTGTTTCTGTGGGGGAGAGTAACTCCCTTTGGCGTGGACTTTGGGCTTTGTAACTTGCAGACTTTTTACATGCACAAAAAACTATATAACATACTAAAGGAAAGGGAAAAAGCATAATAGGTCCTCTTTAAATATCCTGCAAAAATTTAACTTGTTTAAAGAGAATTGAAGATTTTATGTGAGTGTAGTCTCCTTTACCAGTTGTGGTGAAAATAGAGGTCAAAGCGTGTGAAATTAAGTGCTGTATGCATAGCTATCCTGCTGAGGGAATTTCCCTTTTGAGGAGCTTAGTGTAATTAAATCCAGCAAGATCACTTCCCTGTTAAGGACTTCTTAGCTGTTGGTGGGTTTCTATCAATCTATCTATCTATCTATCTATCTGCTGTATCTATCTATCTATCTACTGTATCTATCTATCTATCTATCTATCTATCTATCTATCACTTCATTGCCTTGTCTATAGATAACTTCAGTCTCGAAGCACCACCACAGGTAAACCTATAGCAGATACAACATGGACTCTAGGACACCCACCTTAAGTCCTGGATGCCAATTCAATTTCAACCTTAGGGGTTTAATTATTTTCATCACAATACAAAGCGTCCACATGGGATTTACATGACCTAAGCCGATGCAGTGGACTTTTACCTTTACAAGCTCAGCACACACTTCCTGGTAGCCAGACAGTCTTTAGTTTCATCTCACTGACGGTGGTTCTCAGGCTGATTCACAGGTTACTCTTCAGGCTTGGTCTGCATGGACTGCGAGAAAGACTAGAAGGCATTTTTCTGACCACTCTACAGCATTTTTATCAGGATATCCTTTCTGTATATTCTCTCACCATCACCACGTATTTACAGGTAAGCAGGATTTGACAACAGAGCAGAACATTTATCAAGATTTGTCATTATCTGCACGGTATAGTAAATCTATGACTATATCCACTCACACACTATTTGTAGTCTCACTGTGTGAGCTTTTTCTTTACATTGTTGATTTGTTAGACTGTAGGTTTCTGTTCATTGTTATTCAGATTTTCCATTTCTGCCATCCTTCAGTGGCTCTGTGTGAGAACCCACTACATGTGGTGGAAACGAAACCTAATGTATGAATTAATGATGAACACATGAGGATGGGATCAAGAGATTCAATTACACACGCTTCCCCCCAACAATGTAGCTGTCACTCTGAGCACAGAAAGGCACATCTATTGCTACTTGTTTAGGTTATATTAAAGTTGACATAGCTGGCAGCTGAAGCCTCCCTACAACATGTAATGAAAGCATACACTCTTATCTTTCTCACGATAGCTTAACACACTAGTATAGTCATCTAAAGAGCAAGTTTTTTACAGTGTATTACTGGAACTGGACTGTACAAACATCAACATATTGAAGAGCGACTGCCACGGTGTGAGCTGAAGGATCGTCGTTGTCTCCAAAGAAGAGTGAAAAGGATCAATTTGAAGGATCTCATGACAAGTTACAGCCACGGAGGAATCTTCAACCCTGCCTACCATGACAGCGACACTCTGGAAATTGATAGGTTTGTGGTAATAACATAAAATGTGGTTTTATCTTCAAATGTGAATCAGTGAACCATTTATCCTGAAAAACTCCCTTCCCTTATTTTAATTAATCAAGGAGAGTGTTTCAGTGGGTGCTGTGTGTTGTTTGTACTTCGTAATCAAAGGGCATGAACAGGATGTCCTCAAGGAACAGATAGCTGTGTGGTAGTTTCCCTGGCTATATCCCAGGCTGTAAGAGTGATTCAATTTATTTCACACCTTTTGGGTAAAAACTTTAAGGTCTAAAGACTTTGAAAGTTTCTAAAAAAAAAAAAACATCACAGTAAACTTAAGGGATAAATACATTAGTCCATTGGACTTTACTCAATAACTTTTATCTGCACTTCCTTGTAGGTTATCATATCATTCAAATTTCCCACGGGAGAAAAACATCATTTCCATATTAGTCATACCTCTCTATCAGATAATGATCATGATTTGAAATTCCAGTTCTATCTCGAACTGATAACCCCAGTTCTAGTAAATATCATAAATAACAAATAAATAACACAAACTGCATGACCTCAATGATTAAACCTGCAGTAGGCAGAATATTTTTGGCATCATTGGGCAAAAATTCCATGATAACCTTTCAGCATATTGTAATTCAAGTGATCTGAGAGAAAACTAGACTTATGCAGCTCCTCATGGCTCTGTTTTCAGACTTTAAAAAATGTAGCCCGTTACAGGAGACTTTGGCCAATCACAGGTCATTTCAGAGAGAGAGAGAGCGTTCCTATTGGCTGTTCATTCAACGAGGCAGCTGTCAATCACTCACAAACTCCGATCAAACGGTCAAACTAGGCAGCGCTGATCAAATATTAATCAATATTCTATTACTGTAATGCCTATTTCTCACCTCAAATGTTTTCAGAAACATCTTGTAGTGTACTGTTTAGCTGTAAAATTAAAATGTTTGCTCTGGCTGGTGGGCGGTGCTTGGTATTTCCTCAACAGATCTCAACATGTCTGCTGGGTCACAAACTTTCTCATTTTACCGCTAAACAGTACACTACAAGATGTTTCTGAAAACATTTTATGCAAGAAAAAGGCATTACAGTAACAGAATAGTGATTCATATTTGATCAGCGCAGCCTAGTTTGACTGTTTGATCAGAGTTTGAGAGTGATTGACAGCTGCTCAGAGACGGCAAGGCTCCAGCTCGGCTCTGATTGGTTGTTTTCCTCCGGTCTGTGAAATCTTGCAGATGCCATTAGGAGCACCAGAGGACATAGAGGCACATGATTTTTTTTTCAGATTAACTGTCTCATGCACTACTGTCAGGATATAGAGACCGTTTTATAAAAATCTCTTTTTTTAATCATATTTGCTCCAATTCTACCCACTGATACTTTAATCTTTCAAGTCACACAATATTTGTTCCGTGTGGCGTCTAGGTCATCCAGCAAATCCCACCACACTAACCCTTATGCCAGGGGTGAGAGGGCAGATGCCCATTACTCGTCGACTGTTCAGACCATCAGTGATGACGCCGTGGGGAGAGTGCCCTGGCGGGGCTGGCAGGAGGAGAGCTGGAGGGGGAGAGAAAGCATCCCCATGGGCCTCATCTCAACACGCCCCCCGAGTCCGTCATGGCAGCATGACCTCAGTGAGTGGACCAAGCTAAATCTATTGAACTATGGAACAATATTAAGTCTGTGTGCATATTTTGATGTCTATACTCTCTGTACTGTATCATAGAGAAAAAGCAACATTATTCAGTGTTGACTACTTCACTTCAATCAGACTATGTCGTTTGGCTCTATATACTATGTGCCTCTGTGTGTTGCCAAGTGACACTTCTGTTGATACTTCTACTCCTCGCTTTTATTCAGATCACAGTACCTTCCAAATCCCACCTGACTCTCAGTATGATCGGTCACTCTCTGTCCGCCTTCCTTCTGCAATGTCAGGTAATGGTTTTTACTCCATAGATAATAGTTTCTTTACAAAGTTATTGTAAGCTCTGTTACCATGGTATCGCTAAACACACACACACACGCAAAGTTGTTAAGTGCATTACCAGAGAGTAATTGAAAAGAAATGTGACATTCATGTTGACCTTTGGTTACCAATCAACTTAGCAAAGTCATACTTACTTGATAATTATTAATGGAGTCTTCGCACAACAACAAATGACGGGGGAAGACAAGGAAGTTGGTAAAGAAAATAAAACAGAGGGAAGGTGGTTGTGGGGAAAAGGTTGCCTTAATCTGAAGGGCATAATCTAAAGGTTTTGGAAATGTGTCTGTTAAACGGAATAAGTGGACATTTAGTGTCGAAAGGGATTTGTAACAGCACTGTGTCCTTCATGTTGTAACTAAAACCTTGTACAATTACTGACCATAAATTTAGTTTTCATCTTATGGGTGGCACGGTGCGGTGCAGCAGTTAGCACTGACGCCTCACAGCAAGAAGGACAGCAAGAAGGTCCAGGGTTCAATCCATGGTCTGGCATACTTTCCCACCTTGAGACATCAAAAATAGGGAGGATTTTGAAACCAAAGCGGGGGGTCTGAGGGTCCGCCCCCAGAACAATTCTGAGTTTCAGAGACTTTGTTTCCTGCATTCTGGTGACTTTTAAAGAATGAAAATAGCAAAATAATAAGTACACTGCAACAGCATTTTTAACCTTAAGTACTTTTAATTTTACTTTTAATTCTCAGGAAAGAATACAGAATAATCCGCACCTCTGGCGTGAACCTTTGTGAATTCATTAATTTTTTCCCTGCTTAAGTATTAATTTCTCTTAGTACTCTCAATTTCTCTCTTTTTCTCACTCACTGAAGGCCCTTTCATACACAAGCCGACAACGGCACCACTGCACTCTGAAACCCAGTATTTCCAATGGCTTGCGCCACGCCACGACGGCTTTTCGCTGCGTCGAGCAAAGCCCAAATTTGGGCGCTGCGTGTGTGCCGCAAGCGCAGCTCAAACCGAGCTTTCTTCTGCCAGTAAACAACATCAGGTGTAGCTGTATTGTTGTCCGGGTGGAAACAGTAAGGCTTATATACGCTTTACAGTGGCAGAAACAGGTTGTGATAACGAAAAGGAAAAAAAGGTGTGAATTGAATTGTAGAGAATTGTGGTGCCAACAGCTACAGTATCATAGGTTTAATCAGGAGTTAAGATAACGTAGCCTAAAGTCAGCCCACATTAGCCACATTAGCTCTCATATACTGTATTGCACTGCTATCAGCTGTACTTTCAATCAGTGTATATACAGTAGGTAATACACAAAGTTTATGTGCAGTAGTTAATCAGGAAAATATAAAGAGACGATAGTAAATCTCTGTCAAGCTGTGGTGGGAGAGTAAATGTTTACATGATCAAGCAACTGCAGGTGTTAGATTTAAAAATGTCATCCTCGATGACTGTCCTCCTGTATTTCCCATCTGCCCCGTGGGTTCACCTATAGATTATGCTCATAGGAACATTTTGTGACGATCACTGCCGAACAGCAAATCACGTTCTTCTCTTGATGTTTGTTCGTCCAGGTAACATGACAATGAGATGGAGGGGAGTGACAATGAGAAGGATGAGCATGTTTCCCAACGGCGATCCTGCCAATGTAGCCTTCACAGAGGATGCCATCAGGAACGAGATGGAGAATGGTAAGAGCCTGTCATGGGAAGTGTGACACCTGATCTGCATTCTGCATGGTAGTCTGTGTAAGATAATAGGGAGAGCTTATCTTGTTATGTTGTGTGTGACAGAGGAACAGAACCTGGTCAAGGAGCTCGTTGCCCTGTCAACTCGAGACCGAATTCGGGCCATTCGAGACCTTCCAATGAGCTGTGACGAGAAGAAACATATCAGGTGGGTTTTGACTGACGAGCAGTTAAAGGTGATAAGCTTCCTTCTCAGCGTCATTCTGGGTTAACCATTACACCTTGCTGGGAACCATAAAATAAGGGTTCTGTATGCAAAGACAGGGTGGTATTGTGTTGCAACATAGATCACTTGAGGAAAAGTTATGTGCAAAAACACGCACTGCTCTGTCTTTTAAAGGCACATTACTCAAGAAACGATTCAAATGACAGGAGGTCCAAAGGTTATCTGCAGCGTTGAGTCACAATTCCTCTAATTAATCAGGTCATAATGTCTACAGGCACTGATGTCATCATCACAAATTATGTTCTAAATTACCTCCACAGGAGCCAAGTGCTGGCGTTCAAGTCTTCCAAGCAATCTCGCAAGTTCACGTGTTTTGCAGATTGCTCTGAGAATGTGTCACTGGTAAGTTAACAACATGCTGCAATGCCACACTTAAACAATTAATTTTTGTATGCCATACGTGTCACAAGCTGTTCTCCCAGTCTTTCCGCAGGTTCGGCTACAGTATAAGGTCAGCCAGGCAGACACTGGAGCTGTGGCAAGGCATCATGAAAGAGATTGGTGGCAAGTTTGGCACCAGTGTCCTCTCCTATTTCGTGTTCCTCAAGTGGCTGCTCGTATTCAACATTTTCTCCTTCCTGGTCAACTTTGGCTTTATCACCATCCCGCTGCTTGTTTACGACCCCTCACCCAACATACCTCCAAACGTGACCTTCAGAGGACTGGAGATACTGACTGGAGCTGTAAGTGGAGGCTCTTAGGCACAAGTACATATCTTTTTGTAAAGCCACAAATAATCCCTAACATGTATCCATTATTTTTTTATCAAATCATTGTGCAACTTAAAGCTGCTCTAATCAATATTTGTATAAACAATGGATGAAATTATGTATGTAACCTTAAAGGTGCTCCATACGATATCCAGAGCATTAACATAGCAGCAGACAACTATTTGCTATGTAAAGATATATATAGGAGTAATGTCTACCTGAGCAGAGAATGAAGACACTCTCCCTCTGTGTGTGTTGTAATCCGAGCTTCTCTTGGCTTTGTTGGAAACCGTGTATGCTTTTAGTGCATGTTTGTGCATTTGAGCATGCCCCACTGGCTAGCTCACTGCCTCTGCTCTGCACTGCTCTCATACAACTGATAATGCCGTCCCGACCGCCAGCGCCGTTGCGGAAGCATAGCACCCACCCTTCAATTGCGTTTCTAAGGCAAACAATATTGTGGGTGACTAGAGGCATCCCCTTGCCTCCTCATTTATATTGTTGCCATCTGGGCGACGGTATTGCCCCCTTCTATTCACTAAAAACAGATCCAAGTTTTCATTTGTCCAACAAGCCATAAAGTTTTTAAACAGCTGATGCACTAGCACTTTATCCCCCGTGCACTTTGACCACTCCTTCCTTCCTGGTCACAAATAATGTCCTGCTGGTCTGGTCCGTCCTAATTTTTTCTTAACTATTTTAACTATATATTTATATTTATATATATTTGGGCTGTCAAAGTTTACGTGATAATATCGCAAATTTGTTTTAACGCCACTAATTTCTTTAACGTATCAGCGCAACCGATCTTTTGGAGGTTGTAGCGGGCTCAGTTGAATGTTATGGCTTATGTTTCATGTCATACTGGCTTTCCGCGAAGGAGGTGAAATAACATCCCAGTAGAGTACTGCAACATGGCGGTGCTCTTGCCACAAAACGATGAAACGGATCTTCTTTTTTCTCTTAAATGTTGACATTTGTCATGCCTTGTTATATAATAGTTCATTAGAGTGGAAATCAGTTTAGTAAACTGAAAATGTGCGATTAATCATGATTAACTATGGACAATCATGCGATTAATGGGAATTCTTAACTAAATATTGTAATCAATTGACAGCTTGGTTTAATTCATATATAGATATTCAGTAAAAATGCTTTTTTTTCAATGCATAGTAAATGTGTTTTGGTTTCTCCAGGGTTACTTCCACTACACCGTTATGTACTATGGTGGCTACAGTAATGAAACTCTGGTGGGTCTGGTAGAGTACAACATGCAGTTGGCCTATTTCTTCACAATAGCAGTCTACATGGTTCTGTGTGGAATTGCACTTATCTTAAGGTCAGTCCAACTCTATCAATTCTGTATAACCATAATTTTTGGGGTTTATTGTACATTTCCTTGAATTTACCCATCTAATTGTCCTTCAGGTTAACAGTAGTTTGAAGAAAGAAATCTATGTTACTTATTTTCCTCACGCAGCATGGCCAGCTCATTCAAGAAAAACTATGTACTAGCAGACCCAACTTCAAACGGTGCATGGCAGCTTCTGTGCAGCTGGGATTTTAGTATTACCAATGAGAGAGCAGTGAGACAGCGCAAGAACAATCTACGTGTCCAACTCAAGGTGACTATTACCATGTTAAAAAACCCACTTTTGTCAATCAAGACACCAAGTGAGGAAAGAGAGAGGTGTTTTATTATAGGATCATCTCACCTACATATCACGAAATATATCTCTGAATGACATGTACATATCCACTAATTCACATTTTTCAACTTCGTACTTTAAGATTTGTAGTTACATTTTGGAGATGAGCTGTAGCTGCAATATTTTCACAATAAGCTTTTCAACAAATTTGGCTTTCTCAGACGTTAATTCCTGTTTAAAGACACATCATGCACCTCATTATTTTTCATTGCCATGTTTGTCCTCTTGTCATCCCCTCAGGAGTCTTTGTCAGAGAAGGCCCAGAGGGAGCTGCTAACCCTCTCTGAAAAGCTGAAGCACTTTGGGGTTCATCTGGGCTCCTGGCTCCTCTCCACTGGCTTGGCTGTTGGCTGTGGAGCCAGCATCTATTATCTCTGTCAATACGAACAGGAGGTACACAAGTCAAGATCTCCCTACCTGCACTGTTGCAGATCCCTTTGTTTGCAGGTGTAGAGAAACTGCATATGATAGTATTTTGGTCAGCATGCATCATAAGCTTGCAACTCACTGTCAAGTCATTTAACGGCAGTGCAGGGTGTGATTCATTTCATTGCACACAGTGTTCGCCGACCAGCACTATCTTGAGCTGACCTCCGTCTGTTATCTTTATAGCGGGCAACCGATGCTGCCAACCGGTCTCTGCTTCAGGAGGCAGAGACTCTCCTGGTTCCTTTCGTGGTGTCTCTGATGAACCTGGTTGTCCCGCTCTTCTACTCCCTCTTCAACAAGTTTGAGCCCTACTCCAGCCAGCGCAGCCAGATCTACGCTCTGGTAGTCAGGTTCGATAGCAGTGAGACACAGTACATGAATTAATGGGAACAAGATTGAGGAATATGTATTTTGCACTTATTTGCTTTCTTGCCGAGAATTAGATGAGAAGATTGATATACCATATGAAGCTCAAGTCGGCAGTCAATTAGCTTAGCTTAGCATAAAGACTAGGAACAGGGGGAAAACGCTATGTTGGCTCTGTCCGAAGGTAACAAAAACTGCTTAGCAGCTCCTCTAAAGCTCACTAATTAACACATTATATCTCCGTTAATCTGTACAAAAACCAAAGCATAAAAATGATATGTTGCAGTGTTACAGGTGGTTTCATACTGGACTATTTGGAACCCCATAAAACCACATTTTTATACTTATATATTTATTAATTATTATTTTATTTTTTTTACACTTTTTTTGTTTAGGTTAAACTAACTAGGTACATGTGGAATTTGTTACCTACAGAGAGAGCCAGGCTAGCTGTTTCCACCTGTTTCTAATCTTAATGCTAAACTAAGCCAATCGGCTGCTGGCTCCAGCTTCATATTTACCGTACACACAGTGGTGATATCAATCCAATCACCTAATTCTTAGCAAGAAAGCAAATATGCACATTTCCCAAAATTTCAAACAATTCCTTTAAGCATCAATAATGCTTGAAATATTTTTTTCTCTTTTCCCACAGAAACGTGATACTCAAGATGTCTATTCTGGCTGTCTTGTGTTATTACTGGATGAATACGGTGGCTAAGAAGTTTTCGGTATGTTTGACAGGGATCAACCCTTTAACCTGCAGTAAACTAAATATTTTTGGCATCATTGGGCAAAAATTCCATCATAACCTTTCAGCATATTGTAATTCAAGTGTTCTGAGTGAAAACTAGACTTCTGCACCTCCTCATGGCTCTGTTTTTCAGGCTTTAAAAAATCTAGCCCGTGACGGGAGACTTTGACCAATCACAGGTCATTTCAGAGAGAGAGCGTTCCTATTGGCTGTTCATTCAACAGAGAAGGCTGTCAATCACTCGTGAACTTTGATCAAACGATCAAATATAAATCAATATTCTGTTACTGTAATGCCTATTTCTCGCGTAAAATGGTTTCAGAAACATTTTGTAGTGTACTGTTTAGCTGTAAAATGAGAAAGTTTGCTCCGGTTTGCTGGTGGGCGGTGCTTGGTATTTGCTCAACTGATCTCAACATGGCTGGCGGGTCACAAACGTTCTCATTTTACAGCTAAACAGTACATTAAAATATGCTTCTGAAAACATTTTATGAGAGAAATAAGCATTACAGTAACAGAATATTGATTCATAGTTGATCAGCGCTGCCTAGTTTGACCGTTTGACCAGAGTTCACGACAAGCCCCCAGGAAGTGCGCCGGTCGTTGATCCCAACTTTCATAGTGGCCAAACGGCGGTACTGCAACTTCCATGTCAGTCACGTGATGCATTGGGCCCAAAAAGACTTTTTCCCATAGACTTACATTGGGAAAGAGATGTCTGTAACTCAGCGGATAATTTTTTTTGAGGAGAATCAACTTCCTAGGATGAATACTCTAATAGTCCTTATTTAAATCATTAGGTTTTAAAAGTTGTAAAATGCACTAATAGCCGAATCCAGAGTTATTTCTCTTCCTCCATTCATGTGAATATAGTCATTCATGAACTATTGTCTACATCTGTGAACATGTCTAAATCTCTCTATAACTGTCTGTGTTCTCCACAGTGTTGGGAGTCCATTGTGGGGCAGGCTTTGTACCGTCTGGTCATTGTTGATTTTCTTTTCCTGATGTTGGGATCCTTCTTTGGAGAGTTTCTTAGCAAGTGAGTTACACTCAGTTTATTCTTCACAGTCATAGAAATGGGGTAACCTAAATCATAATCATCATTTCCCTGAAACAGTGTGATTGGGACAAGATTACTACCACGTCTGGGGGTTCCAGAGTTTGATGTAGCCAGAAATGTCCTCGAACTCATCTACGCACAGACTCTGGCCTGGTAAGAACAAGACATTAAACACTTAACTACAGTACAAGATCTAACAACTGAATGGAATTAAAAAGTTAGCTTACCCTCTACTTTCTCTTCATAGGATTGGAATTTACTTCTCTCCTCTGCTGCCTGTCATCCAGATCCTCAAACTTTTCATTTTGTTTTACCTAAAGAAGGTAAATAGAGGTTCATAAAGTATAGAAGCCTTATGATGATTTTAAACTGAACTGCCATGATGACAAATGGCCACGGCAGATACAATGCCATTGCTGCCCAAGCTGCTCTATATAATGTTTTAGGCTCACATTACGCTATTTGTGCACCTGGTTCAATAATTGATTTAAATCCTTTCATCACACTGACAGCATGCTTTATTCAGTGTTATGGAAAAGACAGGTAGCGTTTGGGATTTATTGTGTAACCTTTTGCTTGCACTGTACCAGGCAAGGTCAATCAATCCCAGAGTAAATGAATTCAGTACGATTAGTAATTTGACCCAGTTTGGATCTGTGGTTGTTGAATGTTTCATGAACATGCTGAATGACCTTTGAAGCAATGCTATTCAAAGCTCTGATGAGATCTTCATGTTCTCTGTTATGGAGTGAAACATGTATGATGTTTAGGCTGAAATGAGCTCATGGTTTTTCTAAACGTTAATAAGATCATATGAGGTATTGCAATAATAATGAAAAATGGTGTTGGTGATATATGACTTTGTTCATGTGTGTGTTTTGTTCCCCAGGTCAGCCTGACCCAGAACTGCCAGCCTCCGCAGCGGTCAGGCAGAGCAGCTCAGATGCAAACCATCTTCATCGCCCTCCTCTTCTTCCCTTTCTTTGTGGGAGCCCTGTCCATGGTTGCATACACCGCCTGGAGGTACAAGAACATGACCTATTTTGACCATTATAAAACCCCAACAACAATACCAATCTTTGACACATGTATGCTGCATTCTTTACCAGTACACAAATCCTCCCAAACAGAAACCTCAGTCTTGTTTTGTCCACCTTGTCCTGCTCTGTAGACTGACTCCCTCAAAGCAGTGTGGTCCTTTTCGGGGACTCAACAACACCTTCAGTGTGGTCGGAGTCTGGATAGACGATCTGGAGGAGATCCCTGGTTCTGAATGGGCCGTCTGGATCTACCAAAATGTCATCAGAAGTGAAATCTTCTACTTTCTTATCACACTCATCATCATGTAAGTGCATAGTGCAGGTGATATGTTGTGTGTACTCTAGGCTGTACCTAGGTGTTTAGCAGTTATAATGCTTACTGTGTTCACTAGCCTAGTTTAGCGCTAAATGCAAATGCTGCCTTCAAATGGGGTCGTGTTTATCGTGTTCACGAGATGAGTCCATATGAACGTCCCCCTCTTGTGATCTTCACAATCTTGTAAGTGGACATTTTCTGAAAGCTCAGAGTTCACAAGTTGTGACGTGTTTGTTGACATTAACATAAATGGCGGAGGCCATGGAAGTTCATTTTTCGATGCCTAGTAGCTTAATATATTGTTTTTCTTCGTAATTTTATAATACACCATTCCTAGAAATACGAGTATGTTGAAATTGAAGGATAAATTATATATTATATGTAGCTATATCGGATATTTTGTTTCTCGAATATATGTACAGGCTGTAATGATATAGCTGTAAATGTATTGTGCAAAATTTTTTGTGTTAATTGGAAAGAAAAGTAATTCTGAAGATTGTTCATTTATTGTGTATTTAAGAAATCTTAGTAAGAAACTGATCAACTGAGGCAATGTGTCAACGAAATGGACAATTCGATTTACATTTATTTCAACCGGGAGAGCCTCCATTTCTAATTAACCATTTATTACATGGTGCATGATAAGATGAATAGTGCAAAGTCTTTGGTGATTAGACTCCATCATGACGTAGTATATTTGAGTTAAAGGTGCAGTGTGACGATGAGGCTCATGAAATCTAGGTCTTTACTTTGAGATGTTGAGCGGCTTGAGGTGGAATGAATGTAACGACATGTTCATACTGCAATGACAACTGACAACAGCAGAGAGGAGAACAGTTTTAAAAAATTTGATGGCAACTATATGATTGGCTCAGAGAGATCGTGGCAGAATCTGGTTGGTTAACTAGGAGTGAAACACCTGTAGTCAGCTGATAGAGTAGGAGCCAGAGAGAGAGAGACAGAAAGATTTGTGAATGAGAGTGTAAAGAGAGTCTTCCTAATTGAACTTACGTTAAGCTTCATTCGAATGGAACAATGTGGACATACAGTGTGTGGTTGTTTGTGTATTCATTACAATTTTGCATCTTTTCCTACTCAGAGTCATTATATACATCTTCTGGCAAGTCACTCAGGGCCGCAAGCAGCTTATTGTTCTACTGAGACAACAGATTGTTAATGTGAGTGTGTTTTAAACATATCCGTAAAAATAGGCTTTTGTATATTTTTGCCTTTATTTTGTTTATCCCTTGGCTGCATTTGAAATTCATTCCTTCTCTCTCTTCCTCGGTTTTCTCTTTCCTTTTCTCTCACCAGGAAGGGAAAGACAAGTCCTTCTTGTTAGAAAAGCTCCAGAACCTTCAGAAATCTCAGCCTGATAAAAAATCCAAACAGAAGAATCCAAAAAAGGTTTGTTGTGAAGATTATTTTCATACTAACTAATCACCTTTCAGCCTGGGATTTGTTATCAACCTTGCTGCATATTTGCTCCTGGCTTGCAGCACACCAAACGGCGGTCAGATGGCCACTCCTCGGGCGGTCAGTCCAACTCAAACGCCATGGTTCAGGCGTTGCTCAATCGCCAGCAGCTTGAAGAGGACGAGGAGAGACGCAGCGCCGGTGGAGTGCCCATTCCCTCCAACATCTCCACCTCCAGCGCTCTAATTCAGGCCATGTTGGCCCGTCAGAGAGCAGACGACCAGGATGAAGATAAATCATCCTCCGGCGCCCTCGCACAGGCCGTGCAAGCCAGGCAGAGGGCTGAGGGTCAAGAGCCGGATGAATACTACAGCACAGGTTTTTTGGAAAACCCTGTCAACACATCCAGCGCTGTCACACAGGCGATGCAAGCCAGACACAGAGCAGAGGAGGACGGACCAGATGATGCACGTGACCTGCCATCTTCTGCGTCAGGTGTTATGATGCAAGTCATGCAAGCCAGGCAGAGGGCAGAGGAAGAGGACAGGCCTCAGTGGGTCCCAGCTCCCCCACAAAACCCAGCTCCCGCAGGCTCCAGTGCTCTCATACAGGCCATGTTGGCCCGGCAGCAGGCCCAGAACGAGTACGATGATGGTTACTGACCAAAGGGGTCTGGCTTTATCTTACTGCAGGGAGAGGAACAGAACTGAAAAGAACCACATATGACTGAAATCACACTTGTCAGATTAGGATTTGTGTTGTCACCCATAGATGAAATAGCATCAGTTATAAGTCCATAAATGGGGTGATTTCTCCAGAATTGCAAAACATTCAATCCTGCTGTACAAAAGAACTGAGAGAGCTACAGTACTGTAGCAGGGCGAGAAGAGAGTGCAGGTCCACCTCTTTATGCACCTTTTTTTTACCACTATATTTTAAAAGTATGTTTCTATGAGAGTACACAAGCCTTGTAAGATAAATAATTGCTATAACATATACAGTATACACAAGGCCTGATCTTGTGCCATTCCTAATGTAATTTCTGTATCATAAAAAATAGTTGTTAATACTGTATATATTCTCTGTGAAATGTATATGTTCATCAGATACAAATAAAATAAAAGTCGAAACTAAATTAGTTGCTGTCCCTTGCAATACATTACATTGAAAGCAAACCATATAACCTTTAAAACATTAAGTTGTTAGACAGAAAGTAGTATTTGGGTGGAAAACAAGCCTCACCCTGAGCTTCTTGTTAGGAGTAGTAGAAGTAGTAGAATTATTAGTAGGAGCAGCAACAATAATAGTAGTAGTAGTAGTAATAGTAGTAGCAGCAACAGCAGTTGTAGTAGTATCAGTAGTAGTAGTAGTAGTAGTAGCAGGAGCAGGAGCAGCAGCAATAGTAGTAGTAGTAGTAATAATAGTAGCAGCAGCAGCAGCAGTAGTAGTAGTAGTAGTAGCAGCAGCAGCAGTAGTAGTAGTAGTAGTAATAATAGTAGCAGCAGCAGCAGCAGTAGAAGTAGTAGTAGTAGTATTTGGGTGAAATAAACCTTTAAAACTACAAGTCGTTAGACATAAAGTAGTATTTGGGTGGAATAAACCTTTATAACTACAAGTCTAGAGTGAGCTCCATCAGGAGTCTGATAATACATAAAAAATATATAATATATCCACAGAGCTTTTAGAAAGGTGCCGGATAAAAGTATTGGTCTTTCCTAAAAAAAAAAAATGTTTTTATGAC
>CAKALU010057211.1:0-21020 GCA_916700995.1 Hozukius guyotensis | reverse complement strand
AAATATCAATAAATGCAGATGACAATAAAATACATTTATCTTGTATAAGACATTATTAGGCGACCGAAATGTTACAATTAAGACCAATACAGGTTGGTGTATATGTGCAGATACTTCATTTAAGGGGCAGCTGTATCTTTGCACCCTTATTAATCATTGAACATTAAATACAAACTCCAGTGTGAAACATGGACTTACAGTTAAGGGAATTAGTGTGTTATTGACTTTTCATAACTAATAATAACGTTATAATAAACTAATGACCTTATCATTGTCTTCATTGACATTGATGTGTCATTAATCTTTGCCAGTATGTCAACATGCACAATGCAAGTGCTCTGGAACTGGAACAAATAACTTTATGCTGGAGACCTTTTTCACAGCACACATTTTCACTTATCAAACAAATATCATTTATAATGTTTGCATTCCAGACTGTGTGCTACTCAGCTGCAGCAGGGTGACGTTGGGTCAAAGGGTTCAACTAGGTCAAGTGGACATCCGGATTTAGCTGTATTCATGCCGGGCCACTCAGATGCAGTTGTTTGGCAGTAAAAGCCCACTTGATATTTTTGCTTATCCCAAGCCTAATCCTGATTCAGAGAACTATTGTGTTATAGTTGCACCTTTTGTTCCCCCTCACATTTACAAGAACTCACACGTTGAAACTGAACTACAGTATCAAACCCTCATGGTGTAAGATCCACAGGGCCGATACTACCTTTCTTATGAATACGATTTTATTTTATTTTATTAAATAATTACAACAAAACAAGGTGATTATTCCAATCAAACATTTAAAAAAATAAGATTAATAAAAGAAAACATATAAAAAGTAATTCACAAAAAATATTTTTTTAAGATGAAATAAATGGATATTTCATTTTGAAATTCCAGAAACATTTTCACTTTAAAAAAATGTTTCCTTTTCTCTTTCCTCTTTGTGGAATGAGAAAAGCCTATGAACTGTGGAACTGCATCATTCATGGGTAGCAACATATTTACTGTAGTTTTGTGGTTGTTAAAAGACAGCAATAACCCATAATTCAAACCACCAAGCTCCTTTAGCTCAGTGGTTTTCAAAGTGGGGTCCAGGGACCCCCAGGGGGCCTTGAGTGTGTTCCAGGGGGTCCTCAGCAAAAAGGAGAATCATTTCCTTTCACTATAACTCCATCCAGAAGCAGCACAATGACAGAACGTGTGACTATTTTGGTCATGGATTTCATACACTTTCTGTAATAAAACATCTAAAAGCAAAAAGCCAAAATCCAATCAGATGTGAAAATGTTTGGGAACCAGTACTTTAGCTTCTATCCATCTTTTGATGTGAAATGTATATTGCTCTGCACAGTATACACACGCACTATAATCTGTCCAACTTCAAAAGAAAGAATGTTTTTAAAACATTTTCATCAGTGCTAAATATGAAAAGTCAAAGGACATCATATCTCTATTCCTTACTGTTTACAGACATGTCACTGAGCCGGCCCTTTATTTTCCCAGATGCTGAGCTGTCTGGAACATATGTACCATGACCTGGGCTTGGTCAAAGACTTCAACATCAACCCTATCACACTCAAGAGATGGCTGGTGAGACCTGGACCCAGTACCACCTGCACATTCAAATAGAAAGCAACCAACAATCTCCCCGTTAAACAGGCCTTTTACCGACCAGAACAATATCTCTAAATACTCAATGATCTCACACCTCCTGTCTCTCTGTCTCTCTGTCTCTCTCTGTGTAGCTCTGTATTCATGACAACTACAAGAATAACTCCTTCCACAACTTCCGCCACTGTTTCTGTGTCACCCAGATGATGTACAGCATGATCTGCCTCTGCAGCCTTCAGGTAATCAGCTTCTTACAGACTCGACTGCTGTGAGACTTGAAGCTTGACTCAATAAAGACTTGACTGCTGTGAGACTTGAAAGCACAGTTTCAGGTTTCTACCTGGTATTATAATAATAAAAACTGACAATGACAGACCTTACATGACATTACATGCATATTTGGTCCCAGTTACGTAAAAAGCATTGAGAGGTCGAGATGTTGTTAATTAAATTACCTTTTGGTGTAATTTTACTCAATTGAAGATTTTATGAAATCAGTCATTTATCCTGTAAGATTCCAATACCTTTAAATAATAATAAAACCCCAGCCCCAAATCTGTGTGTAAGTCATGGCTCCTTCTGGTCGTTGATATAGTATTCACAACCAACACTGTTCTCTTTGGTAAAAGAAATGAATGTTATAAGTTACTATAAACTAGATATTTTGTTCTTAATTTGACTTCTGCTTATGAACTGTGGAAACACAGTTAGGTAATGGTAGTCCCTGCTGGGGTAATACTTCATATTTTCACACTATTTCCATTTCTGCTGACCAGAATGTGTATTAAGTATAATTTGGGGTTTGGTTCTCACTGCATCTCTGAACTCTACATGTTGTGTTATAAGTAAAGCCACAAACAAAGATATTCCTGAAGCAGCTTCAGTACCATGACTGCATACGACCACCTGCAGAATGCACCACTGTATTGTGATACATGCAGTCATGCTGTAGTTGTAATGGGACAGGTGGAGGGAACAAGCTGGGATGTGAAAAAGAGAGGCGTCAGGGGAGAGAGAATGAGAGGATGAGGAGGAGGGTGGGGGTGTGATGAAGGGGAGACGCCTGTCTGAAAAAAAGAAAGAAAGAAAGAAAAAAGGAAAGGAGGAGCTTCTTCTTCTCCCTTGTTGGGGGTGACTATTCACTGGAGGTTTAATTATCACAGGCCTAATGACTGATTATGAGGCATCTGCACCAGCAATGTGCTAACGAGGTCACACATACACACACACACATACATTTTATGTGGCCATTATGAGGGAGGAAGTTGAGATCACACACATTAGCGCAGATATGGACATGATCTTTTAGTGAAAGAATTAATCGATGCATTGATTAATAATAATAAATGTGTGCATGTCTGGATTTGTGTGTATGTATGTGTGTGTGTGTGTGTGTGTGTGTGTGTGTGTGTGCGTGTACATTTTTTAGGAGAAGTTCACTCAGGTCGACGTTTTGATTCTCATGACAGCTGCTGTGTGTCACGATCTCGATCACCCCGGATTCAACAACACGTAAGACACAAACACACTCTCTCTCTCTTTCTGCCATCTCTTCTTACTCTTTGTCCCTGCTTTCTCTGCATGCTTCTCATTCTCTCTCTCTCTCTCTCTCTCTTCCAGGTACCAGATCAACGCCAGAACAGAGCTGGCAGTTCGCTACAACGACATCTCCCCTCTGGAGAACCACCACTGTGCTGTGGCCTTCCAGATCTTCTCTCAGCCCGACTGCAACATCTTCTCCAACTTTGACCCCGAAGCCTTCAAACAGATACGACAGGTAGGGCTATGTGTGTGTGTGTGTGTATGTGTGTGTTTGTGTTAACTGTTGTTCCTTAATGTCATTGTCTTCTGTCTCGATCACCAGGTGATGGTGGTTCACTTTCACACTGTGATGAGTAACGCTAGGCTTTAGCTTCTATCTTCATGTTTTTAACCTGTTTTCACTTCTGAATCAGTTTGACATCCTGATATATCCTTTAAACCTTCTGTCTGCTTCTCTCTGAAATCGCTTTTTCGTTTTTCCAAAAATTAGCTAGATATTAATGCAGGGAGTGCATTTAGTGACAGTGTGGGGCTCTATGGTAGCTCTGACAGCTTGACGGCGTAGCAGTGGGGGGCGGGGCCTAGCGAAGGGTCAATTACATTACAGAAATGTAAAACTAGGTTTAGAAACAGTGTCACCGTTACAGAGTTTTTCCACCAGAGAGAACTGACAAGCTGATATTTCAACTGTAAATGTCCCACTCAGAGTGTATCTTGGTCACAATTATTTATAAAACAGATCTAAGGGATCCGTATCAAGATTGTTAAATTATTATTGGCCGATATCAATTATCGTTATCAGCATTTATAAACTCCCAAATGTCGTTATCAGCATTGGCCTCAAAACTTTAAAGCTACTTAAAGGAAAACCGAAGGGGAAGGAGAGTTTGAAAAGACAAGGGAAAGAGTTCTACCTACATAACTCAAACTACATCAACAGAAACTGTCCACGCTGCTCAGGGGAAAACGTGACTTTGTGCTGTTTCTCAGGGAACCATCACACTTATCCTGGCTACAGACATGGCACGACACGGAGAGATCCTGGACTCCTTCAAGCAGAAAGTCGACAGTTTTGACTACGCCGATGAGGAGCACGCCACCTGTGTAAGTCTGAGGATGCCTCTCGCACCTGCAGGTCAGTTCAGTTGGTCTGGACTCTGGACTCTGTTTCATTTCATGTCCATTTGACTTATATTAGAAATGAACCAAGAAGAGTAAACAGGAAGTTATTCACACCGACAGGAAACTCATTCATTGGACAGTTCTGGTGATGACATCCGGACCAAATGAACCGAACTACAGGTGTGAAAGTGACCTGATCCTGTCAGTGTTTTGGGGTTGTTTTTTCCTCTTATTTGTAGCAGCAGTCGGAGAGGAGTCTGTGTTTCAGTGTGTGGAAAGTGGCATTAACTCTGCTCTGTATTGAAGTACAATTTCGAGGTTTCCATTTTATGCTCCTTTATATTTTAGTATATAAATGTGTTAAAATAAGCTCCACCTCGACCAGTTACAACAATAACATGTTGCTTACACAATTAGGCATTAATGCTAGTAAAGCAATAGTATGTAGTGCAATATAGGGGCACCTCGGTAGCTCACCTGGTAAAGTGGGCACCCCAGGTACCAAGGCAAATCCCACCCGCCGCCCTTGGCTGCATGTCGTCGCCGCTCTCTCCCCCTTTCATAACTATCACTATCAAATAAAGGCAAAAAGGCAAATCTAAATAAAATTAAATAAAGGTGCCATGTGTACAATCTGGCCACCTGCAAACAAATAAGGGTCATCATTTCCCCTCTACTACTGGGTCCATACTATCTACCTAACTACTACTACCTTCAACTCGATTAACACTTCTACTTCTTGGTCCTCTCATGTTGGACTGAGAGCAGACTGAGACGCTACAGTGACTCACTATCACCTCTAGAGGTACGGGGCTAGCTGGTTAGCAAGCTCATTTCAGTAGATATCTCTGCAAAACAATACATAGACGTCTCAACACTATAACTTCGTCTCATTCTCTTGATAATGTTAGCTAATTTCTTTCATGTTTTAAACTAAAATTTTGGCAGCTGAAGATGGTGCTCATCAAGTGCTGTGACATCTCCAACGAGGTGCGGCCCATGGAGGTGGCTGAGCCCTGGGTGGACTGCCTGCTGGAGGAGTACTTCATGCAGGTGGGTGTCCATCAGAGGTTTAAGACCAAAACTCACAACACCGTAAAGTGATTTTTAGGTTTGCAGGGTCATTTTTTTCCCCTCATTTCTTCAGACTAACTATCTGATGTTTGATATTAAAAGAGAAAAGGCAAGCTGTTCTGAGGATTAAAGAATCATCAGAAGAAAAATGATTTTATTCTCTTAATTTATGAGGCATGAACTCCCCCTTGAAGCTGGCAAAGAGAGTCAGCAGAAGACATTTGTCCCTCCTGTTGTTGATGGTGATTTCTCTGTCTGTCTGTGCTGCTCAGAGCGACAGGGAGAAGGCTGAAGGACTTCCTGTGGCTCCGTTCATGGACAGAGAAAAGGTCACCAAGCCGACGGCTCAGATTGGCTTCATCAAGTTCGTCCTCATCCCCATGTTTGAGACTGTGATGAAGGTGATTATGCAGGACAGTGATGATGAAGGTCATAGGAATAGGGTTGTATTTATGTCTGATGTGAATAAGTTCTTTTAATGATATCTTCGGTGTTAATCAGCTGGATGATTTAACAGTACTCTGTTATATCGCTGATCAAGTATTTCAACTTTGTTGCTGAGAAGTCTTGTTTTTTTTTCTTGTCAATTTCGTTCGGCTCTAAATACTACAATACCCATGAGCCTCAGCTGCCATTGCTTGAGGCAACATTTGGGGCAATAGAGGCAAAGCCCCACCTGCTGGCAGCAGGACAAAGTGAGGTTTTAGTGGTACTGAGTAACTTAGAAACGAATCTAACTCTGGATGAATGACATAAAACATCCTCAGCTGCTGCTGTTATTCATCATGATTCTACAGTTTAAGGTCTGTGGCTGATAGAACAGGTTTTTTTTAATATTATTTTTTTGGGGCTTTTTCAATGCCTTTAATGATAGTGAGAGAGAGAGATAGTAATGGAAGGGGGAGAGAGAGAGAGGGGTTGACATGCAGCAAAGGGCCACAGGTAGGATTTGAACCCTGGGCCGATGCGGTAAGGACTCAGTCTTGGTACATGGGATGCCCGCTCTACCAGGTAAGCTATAGCGGAGCCCCAGAACAGTTTAGATTGCGCTTGTCTCATGAGGCCAAGGTCAAGTACCCCGAGGGAGGGGTGGGGTCGAACAACAAGCCGATGGCACAAATGTGATGTTAAGTGGGGTTGACTGCCTGTTGTCATATTGAATGAATGTAATGTGAAGCAACAATGCTCCTTTTCCACAGTGTAGTTCATCTTTTGTACTGACTAGTTCAGTGCCCGTTCGAAACGCGTGCCAACCCCTAACACTTGCTTGGCCCCCCAGAAGTTCTGCTTGCAGCATTTACAGCTAAACAGTACACTACAAGATGTTTCTGAACACATTTGAGGAGAGAAATAGGCATTACAGTAATAGAATATTGATTCATATTTGATCAGCGCTGCCTAGTTTGACAGTTTGGTCGGAGTTGGTGAGTGATTGACAGCTGCCTCCGTTGAATGAACAGCCAATAGGAACGCTCTCTCTCTCTCTGAAATGACCTGTGATTGGCCAAAGTCTCCCGTCAGCGGCTGGCAAACATTGTGTTTTCTTCTTTCATCTCCCATTACTCATCTGATGACCCTTTGGAGGCGCCTGACCCCCAGGTTGGGAACCACTGGACCACTGGACTAAACTAGCTACCTGTATTATAAAGTAGTATAAACAGCGACAGAAGTGACATGATGCTCTAACATTGATGCATCACTGTTAACAAACCAATACTGCAGTACTGTACATTTACTCAAGTAAAGTATCTGAATACTCATTCCACCACTATCAGAAATCACCGTATGGTACTAATACTATATTTACTATATTTACTGTTCATCTGAATTCTGAGAGTGAAACTCGTGAACTGCCCTCAAAATTTCCCACAATGGAACAAAAACGTGTGTTGTGTTGCATTTTACAGATGTAAAATGAGGAGTAAACATAACTAGTATAATAAGTAAGTAATAGAGTAAACTACTACTGATACTGAGTGTCTTGTTATAGAGGGAGTAGAGAATGAAACCATCACATAGAAACAAACATGTCACTGCTTAAAATCAACACTTCTATAAACACAGTGAGGATACTGGCACTTAGACCGTGTGTGTGTGTGTGTGTGTGTGTGTGTGCGTCCTAGCTGTTCCCACAGATTGAGGAGGCGATGGTGCAGCCACTCAGAGAGTCAAGAGACCGATACGAAGAACTCAAACAGATTGATGACGCCATGAATGAGGTTGGTGTGCGGATGCAGTGACTTTGTCCTTGGTGCGGATTGTGACTGATAATAACAAGTGATGTTCCCTTCAGGTGCAGAAAAAGAATAGTGAGAGCTTGACCATAGGAGGGAAGAAGAAGTGAGACTTGTTGAAAAGGTTGGAAAGAACAGAGCTCGCTGAAGTGTTTGCTGTCGGTGTATAACCGGGTTTCTAACTGGGGACAAATCAAAATGTGTCTGTTTCAGCACCAGTGAGCGTGGAGCACGAGTGAAGAAGTGTGATATAAAGTAAAACTGGAGTTGTCGGACACATTGAAAAAGCTTTCCATCACTCAGCTTTTTGTTGTTGAAGAGCAGAGGACGGTCAGCAGGGTGAGTGATCCGGGACAATCAGGTGGATCTGAGACAGCAGCTCTGAGACAGCGTTACAGACTACGGATGGACTCGAGGACCAGTTGGACAATCCAAAGCCTTATCAGGGAATGTCGACATTTGTACAGCACAGACCACTTCAGTGAACAATATTTAGATACATATCTGCTTTGTTTTTTATTTGAAATGTGTTGTTTTTTACAGATTGTACAGATTTTTAGTGACTTTTGTTCTTTTCCTACAAAAAAATAAAAGAATTACTTTAATTACAAAATCGTGTCTGGACCGACGGCGGCTCTGCTTATTAATGTTGAGCAAAATACTTCTTTCATTTCTTATCTGCAACCCAGCCTCTTGAAAAATGGTTTCAGACATCCAAACCTTTTCAGTACTCCATACTAATATACTGTACTAAGTAAGGGATAATGTACAGCGAGCCAGTCATTGTTGTGAAAGAATCCCCGACAGGGTGATGCTGCACCTCGACGTGAAGCGGAGGGGTCTCTCATCGCCCTGAAGGGGATTCATTCACAACAATGACCCGCTAGCTGTACATCATCCCGCTTATTACACGGATACTTCCTGAAGAAATCAATATTTTGACACAAAAACGGTCCGTCAGAGTCCAACATCTGAACTGCGCCCATAGCAACGGTCTGTTATACATAGCAACGGTCTGTTACAGAGAAATTACAGACTGCAGAGCGCTGTGATTGACCAATCAGAATCGAGTATTCAACACAGCCGTGTAGTAAACTGTATGAAAATGTGATACTTGCACAAGTATGGCCAATTCACAAGGCTGGGTTAACGAAGCAGCAGTCAGCAGCTGCCCTACAGCCCTACACGCTCACTTAGTCTGTGATCATTTCATTAATTGCAGATTTGAATATGCTCAAAGGACGATGTGTAGTAATGAGCCTATAGAGAACCGTCTCTTTAGCATCTTTCAGCTCATTGTTCTGCTTTTAGGACTCTCACGGCTCTCATCAGCCTCGTCTCCAGCAGCCAGCTGTTCACTGACAAGTTCTGAGGAAGTTCTGAGGAAACCCTAACCCTAACCCACTGGACACCAGCTGCTCAGCAGCAGCAGACAGCAGACACAGTGAGAGACCAGCTGGTGAACAAAGTGGAGCATTTAACAGATAAAGAGACAGATATTTCCCTCAGAAGCTGGTGGAGCTCATACAGTATGTATGAGGGGCCGTACAAGACCTAATTCATTCTTGCACTCACACACACACACATACATTCTCCTTTTACGTACATATATTCTCCTTTCACATACATATATTTTCACTCACACACACATACATTCTCCTTTCACATATATAAACTGGGAAAAAGAAGTTCAAAAACTTGAGTTTGGTGGATTATATTTCTGTTGTTACAATGCTAATTGGCATTGTATTTTACATCAATGGAAAGCCTGTTTATTTACCTTCACAATGATGTCCAACTTGTAAGGATCATGCATTTGTGGGATGAGCAGCACAGCTGATTATGTGGGTAGCGCCCAAGAAAAATTTTCCAAAATGCTCTGTCAATGGTAAACAGTGTATTCTCCTGTTGGTATTGACTCTTGTTTTGAGTTGTTTGGTGGATTGGATGATTGAACTCTCTATCAGTAACAACGAACAAACAAGACATATTGGCTATTTTACACTTTATTCATTTAATACACCGTCAGGAGCCTCAGTAGCGGTGGAAGATCCATACGCAGCCATAACAGCCTGGCACCTCCTCCTCATGCTGGTCACCAACCTGGTCACACGTTGCTGTGGGATGGCGTTCCATTCCTCAACCAGGATTCGTTGCAGGTCAGCCAGCGTGGTTGTGTTGGTCACTCTAACACGTACAGCACGCCCAAGCTGATCCCACAAGTGTTGAATTGGGTTGAGGTCTGGACTCTTGGCAGGCCGTTCCATTCTCTCTACTCCCACATTGTGGAGGTAGTCTGTGATAACCCTGGCTCTGTGGGGGTGAGCGTTGTTTCTTGGAGGATGAAGTTAGGTGCCAGATTGTGGAGATATGGGATCGCCACTGGCTGCAGAATCTCATCCCGATATCTCCCTGCATTGAGATGGCCTTCAATGATGACAAGCCTTGTTTTGCCAGTGAGGGAGATGCCGCTTCACACCATGACACTGCCCCCACCAAAAGCTGTTACTCCATCGGTGCAACAATCAGCATAGCGTTCTCCACGTGGTCTCCATACTTTGACCCTGCCATCCAACTTCCGCAGACAGAACTCATCACTGAACATGACATTCCCCCACATGTTCAGGTTCTATTGTCTGTGTTGTCGACACCAGCGCAAACGGGCCTGACGGTGAAGGGCAGTCATTGCAGGCTTCCTGGCAGCCTTATGAGAATACACTGTTTACCATTGGCAGAGCATTTTGGCAATTTTTTCTTGGGCACTACCCACATAATCAGCTGTGCTGCTCATCCCACAAATGCATGATCCTTACAAGTTCGACATCATTGTGAAGGTAAATAAACAGTCTTTCCAACCATGTACAATACAATGCCAATTAGTATTGTAACAACAGAGAAATAATCCACCAAACACAAGTTTCCGAACTTTTTTTATCTTCTTCCTCTGTGCCATAGAGCTCCATTGTTGTCCAAAAACTATTAAAGGTCCCATATGATGCTAATTTTCAGGTTCATACTTGTATTTTGTGTTTCTACTAGAACATGTTAACATGCTGTAATGTTCAAAAAAACCTTTATTTTCCTCATAGTGTCTGCCTGAATACACCTGTATTCACCCTCTGTCTGAAACACTCCGTTTTAGTGCAGTTCAACGGAATTGCAACGGAATTGCGTTGCAAGGCAACAGCTTGGGTCCATATTTACTTCCTGTCAGCTGATGTTATTAATATACACTGCAACAGGAAATAAACTGGGACACATTTAGAATGTTTATGTTTAAAACCGTGTAATCACAAATGGACAGAAATCCTAACGGCTTGTTTCAAATGCACAATTTCTGAATACGGGCTGTGTGTATTTCTCCGTATATGGAGCGTTTTGATAGTTTAACAGTATTTATATAGCACTTAAACCTGCTTTATAATATAAAAGACATGAAAATCTCACTTTTTACAATATGGGACCTTTAAAAAACATCAGTCAGAACGTTCCTTCATCACCATGAACACTCACAATGCATTTTATTTTCAAAACCGTCCTACTGCCTTAAATACTCACTGGAGCACCAAATGTGGATTCATCCGCCGCTGAAAAAAGTCCCCAACAAATGCACTATTTCCTGTTTGAGTTACATTTGCTAAAAACTACAAAAAAGAAAAATTGAATTAAATATTCGTGAGCTGCTTTTAAGGACGCATGTCTTCGGTAGGATCCAATGGGCTTGGGACTGAGAGTCATAGACAGGGGTAGGGAAGTCAAAGTATTAATCGATGGACTAACACATCGTTGGGTTTGGTCTTTCCGCGGGATTTGTTGACATTGAAAAAGAATCAAATAGCATCAGACTTCAAGGCCTTCTGGCATAAATGAGGATTTCTCAATGACGTGTTTTTGTTAGTGACATTAACGTAAAGGATGATGTGGTTTCATGTCGTGAACTCCACCAACAGCCTTTGCGTTGGTTAGTGATTTTTGTAAAGTATTGCCTTGGCCAACTTGTAGTTCTATATGACGGATGAATAGATTCACAAACCTTTGCTTGGTTATAACTCTGTTGCCAGTTTAGCTACATTCTCATGCTCAGATAGGACTATTCTTGTATTAATCCACCTGCTCATAATTACTCAGCGGTTGCACAGGGTGCTTTCATGTAAAATACAGTGACAGAATGTGGCTGGTATTGTTTTCACCTTTTCAGTCTGTGCGTGTCATCATGACAAAATGTTGTGCTGGAGACACCTACTGTAGCAGGACATATAGCGCTCCGCGTGTCCGTCCTTCCGTCCGTCCTCGTTTCCGGAGCAGAACTCGGAAACTGGTTAAAGGGACTCTATGTAAGAATCAGAAATTGCTTGTTAACAGCGACACCTGTGGCCGTCAAGTCAACGAAAGTCAGCGTCCTGTTGCTCACGCTCGTGCTCGCTCCACATAGACATGAACGAGCATCGGTCAAAACTAGTGAGGCGACACACGTCAGCTAAAACCACAATATCACTCTATATTTCACCTGCTTGGCAGTAATGTTAGCTGACCAGACGAAGGTCTCTCCATGAATCGATGCTAATACTGTGTTGTCCTGCTTCAGACTCCCGTCTTCTGCAGTGTGTAGTGTGCGCGAGAGGTGGAGCGAGTGAGAACGAGCGCGGTGTGTGAGTGAAGGCAAGCAGAGGAGCAGAGCAGTGTCGACTCCGGCTCTGGAGACCAAAGCTCCCCTGTGTCTTCTGGCCGCGGTCAGGGGGGCCAAAGCAGGAAGAGTTGACACTGTTTTGCAAGACGGGCTTCACTAGATATAACTTTTCGGTTTTGGTGCTTCCGTGTAGTTTGTGTTGGAGTCTTGTCTGAACAGCGTAGCCACATGCGAGCGCGTATGGGAATCTGACCCGATTTATATGTGTAAGAAGTTAAAACCAGTACCTTTAACTTAGGAACCTCAAATTTGCTATGATGGTTCACAGTGTGCTCTGGTTGTGCCTTTTGGGGGTTAGAAGTCAAGTGCTACCCTGGACTTGAGGAAGGTGAGCTAATAACGAGATACATTGTGCTCAATAGACTAACTCCATTAGTTCCTAAAGGACAAAACTAGGGATGTCCATAATTAACTGTTTAACCGTTAACCGACATTAAGCATTTTTACCAATTAACGCTATCGGTTTAAAAAAAATGTTAATATTAACTCAAAAGCTGAGCGGCTCGTCACTTTAAGGAGAAAAGCTGGTCCACCTTAACAGCCCACCTTAAGAGGCAGAGCCAGAGTTGCAGGAAGTTGGCTCCGGTCTCTGGCTCGCTTGAGCGGAGTTGTAGTTTCGTAGCATTTATTCACCGACAAATAAACTGTACACACAATGCTACGCCTACGTTCACAGCTAGAACGCCACCAACAACCTCGCACTCACCGCCAACACACACACACGGCCTGTTGGAAACTCGCTAAAGTTACGCAGACTACGTGTGCGGCGGCGAGCACGAAGCCTCCGGCGATGCTAGAGCTGCTAATGTAGCACAAATACACACACTGTTTGTTGGCCACTCGCTAAAGTTACGCCGGGCAGACACACAGCTGACAACCTGCTAAACTAAACTAAATGTGCGGTGGAGACTTTTACTGGGAAAGTGGCTACATGTCCACGACACTACACGCAGCATCGTAGCTGCTAAGTTAACGCTCCCGGACGGTGAACTGGGTTCTCAGTTGTCTGTTGTACTCATACACTGTAGCTGGCGAGAGGCACAAATCTTGTCGGTTAACGGTTAATGATCGGTTAACTAAGGTCGGTTATCGGTCAAGAACATTTTTCCAAATGAGCACCCCTATTCACAACCGTGCAAGATGCAGTAACGAAAATGTCAAGATATAACTGTGTGCAAATTTTACATTCTGGCTCGATATTTCTTGAGCGTACAGTATGTGGTAATTTTGGCCTGATTGTGGTGCTCCACAAAAAGGTCAGGTAATCACCTAAATGAGGTATCATCCTCTGGGGACCGTGATTCATATAGTCCAAAGTGGACCAAAGTGTTGGACATGTTTCTTCATGCCGATAACATTGCCGCATGGGCTTATGTTTATTATTATTATGATCGTGTGGAGGAAATATTCCAGAATTTCATTGAGACAAAAAATATGAGGCATAATGAATTGCATCAAAATAATTTAAGTGTACTTGAACCTTGTTGAGAGAAAGCTCTCTTGCCTCGCAGCGACCTTTCATGTGGTGAATATGCAAAACGAGGGAGAGAAGCATCTGCTGTTTGGCTTGCAACAAGCTGGCTGTCATATAGGCAGGGACCATATATTGATTGCCTCATGAAACTCTATTGCTGTCGAAAGAACTATCACATGCTGACAGACTGTGCAGGCTATAATTGAGCAGCACACAGTGAGTCCTGGAGAGAGGGTTTACAAGCTACTGGAACTGTTTACAAGGTTTGTGTTAATATTGGATGAGCTGAGGCAAAACATATGCGCCTGCTGACACTGGTATGCTTGATCCATTTCTACTAATCAGTAGGGCTGGAACTAAATATTCTTCTATTTGGATATTTGTTCGTTGGATAGGTATTCTGTTTTCAATTTTGGGATTTGGATATTCGTTGTTTTTTTGTTTTTTTTTAACCTTCCAGGATTCCAAACATACATAAAACACACCAAACCTTCTGGAAAATGCTTCTTATTTAATAACAAATAGCAATTCAAACAACACTACTGTAGAATGAAAGACACGTGTTGCAGCGCTATGACGTCCATCTCAGCCAAGAACGGAGAAATGTCCGGTTGAGTCCTTCCCGATTCATATCTTCGAGACGAGCCAAGTCACAGCCCTCGTCGCCGTTGCTTGTGTCGGAACATTCTCCCGTTTCTGCTTCCTCTCTCTACGTAAAACTTTACGACAACGTTACGTTTAAGAGCTTCAAAACTATACTTATCATCTGAATTTTACATTGATTTTTTTTACATTTTATTAAAGCTGAGAGTTTATTTATTTAGAAACGAATACAAAACGAAAACAGACCAAAATCCACTTTTTCATGTTAAAACATGTTTTCCCAAGGACGTGCTACCGCGACTTCCGACTCATTTTGATAGAGTGGGTCACATTTACTTTTAATTATATACAATAATTAAAATATACATGTCGGTCTTTTTAAGGTAGGAGGTAGGCTGTAACAATCTTTGTATTCGTACGGAAACATCACGTTCTTGTGCACGGGGCCACCCCATAGCTAACAATGGCATAGCCGTCGGTGCTGAAAAAAAAAGAATGTTTCAATTGAAAATGAAATTGAATCGTGACTAGGGATGCTAATTTCATGCAGCGATACGCCAGCTGCAGTGTATGAGCACAACAGACGACTGAGACTCCAGTTCACCCGTCCGGGATTGTAATTTAGCAGACACGGTGCTGCGTGTAGTGTCGCGGACACGTAGCCACTTTCCCAGTAATTTAGTTTAGTTTAACAGGTTGTCAGCTGAGTCATTCTATAATTCGGGGTACATGTCATGTCCATGGGCTGTATTTATCAATTGTACTAAATATTCACTTCAAGCAATGATCAATTTTATATTGGGGCACATTTTTATCTTTCATTTAATACAAAAATGTCACAGGTCCCATCATTTATTTTGCAGAAAATGCATATTCTATACTGGAATTTGCTGTTTTTGTGCTGTCCGATTTGCTAAATGTCAGGTTTTGCACTTCAGATTAACACTTAAATACATGTTTTTGAATATAATTTTCACAATTATTTGTTCAAAATAATCCTTAAAATACGACAAAGGTGTTTTAAAAACGATTTGACTCATTCATGTACATTAAATCATCCACTTTGTGTGCGTCCGAGAAATCTCTGTCAACTGTGTTACCCGTTGAAAAAGCCCCTATAAATCAGCAATGGTTTGCTCCAAAAGTCACATGTCCAACATCACGTAGTCCTTCCCTTCAATATTTCATCAATATTATTGTGTGCACATAGAGAGGGTTTATTGATCACCGACTGTGTTATCAACATGTTCTTGTGAACTTGCTTTAGATGTTATATTAACAAATATGCAGAGAAAGTGTATGAAAACACGAGTTGATCGAGGTCATGTGGTGACAGGTCCACAGTCTGCAGTTAGCACAAGGCCCTAAAATGGCCGAAATGTCAACTGTGTTACCCATCAACTGTAACACAGTTGACAGGGATTAACACGGTTGATAATGTTGGCAGTTTATTGTCATAGTTTATGCTTATATTGAGTGTTGTTGATAAAAAAAAGCCATTCGTGGACTATTGTTATTACACAGAAATTACATAGTAATTACATAAGAATTGCCAAATTACTACTAAAAGAATGATTTTGATAAGAAGGAATTAACCTGGCAGTGGTGGCCTAAACATTAGAGAAGCGAGCTTGAGACCGGGAGGTCTCCGGTTCAATCCGCTGGACCGGCAGGAAAAATCTGGGTGGGGAAAGTGAAAAGCAGCACTTGCCCCTCCGTCATTACCACCACTGAGGTGCACCTTGAGCAAGGCACTTAACCCCAACCGCTCCAGTGGAGTCCCTCAGTGACCTTCCAGGTGTGAATGTGTAACTGTGTGACTGTGATCTGGGCGTTCTTGTTCTCTCAGTGAACAATAAATAAAAAAAAACTTAACTGATCTGAACATATATATATATATCACAATGATTTCATTCAAAAGACACCTTTTTAACATAAAACAGCAATTCACCTACTACAGGGAACTAAAGAGGAGCATGACAGATCATGAATGCTTAATTCATGTAGATTTTTCAAAAAAACTACAAGACTACAAAACTGCAAGTACTCCTCTGAAATCCAAGCTGTACACGTTGCATCAAACCAGCAGCAGGCAATTTCTATCTGTTCTGTACTAAGCTGCAGCAGTGTGGGTTCCAATCAGGCACCTGGAACTTTTTTTTTGAGGCGAGCCACGGCAAGGGTGCTCCAGATGGAATTGGAGGCCTCCTCAAAAGGACTGCTGAAAGGCTCTTCAGCCACGGGAAAGACATCCCCAATGCTGAGCTCTTCTTCAGCACATTGGCGGATGCACAGACCTCAGTAAAACTGTACTACATCAGTGAGGGTAACGACGAAGCCACAAAGAGCATGCCAGATAGTCTCCCGGTGGTGCCATCAACCACGCGCATTCACCAAGTAGTTACAAACCTCGAAAACCCTCGCCTTTGACGAAGCTGCTTGGAAGCATGTCTTTAGCTATCATCTTTGAGATGAGGGACCGTTAACTCTGCACGTCTGCTAACATCGAACTTGCTTCGTTCGGTGATAAAGCCACCCATGGATTGTTGATTTGTCGACGGGCCCGGGTCCGCTCCTTCCGCCGGGCGCCTCGCTCTTCAATAACTGTGCATAGTCGTTGTCGACCTATGATATGATAGCGTTGCCTGACAGAGTTTGCACTGTACCTAATTTCCGTTTATTATGTTGAAGTAGTTCCACACAGAACTTTTCGACGGCTGTATTAGTCTCTGCATTTTGTTTATTTTTCACGTCTGTATGTTTTTTTTTTTTTATGCATCCAGCCCATCTCACAGCGCTATACTGCCCTCATGCGGGAGAAGGCAGAACTGAATGTGCCACACACATGTTTCACCGGTGGCGGCAAAAAAACAAAGGAATATATATAGGCCTAAATATTGACGATAGTCGCATACATTTTACGATTATTTATTAATTAACAACTATTTGAATATTTGAAAATCATAACCCATCCGTAGTACCAATCGGGTGTATTTTTGCAAGATGCATTTGTGAGTTTAAAAAAAAAATGATGGAGCCAAATTTAGTTTTAGAATGTTTAGGAGGAATGTTGGAATAGATTAGGTCTCGTAGTCTATGAGGGAGAACAATCTATAGAGCGACAGCATACAGAGGAAATGGAATCCAACCTTTTGGAAAGAGGATGCAGCACGAATGAGCAATAGTACCATTGGAAGTTTGGGTGTCCCAGTCCACCTTCACATTTTGGTCTATGTTTCTTCCCCCCCCCACAATAATAGGGTCATGATTAGCCGATTGCCGGACGGCCTGGGCCACAGGTTTGAAAATGTTCAAATGTTAACACTGTAGCTGTTGGGTTGGTATTAGCCCTGCACGATATGAGGCAAATCTGTGACGTGTGATATCATTGTTCAATATTGCAATGACGATATGACTTGCGATAAGTAAACAAGTGTGCATATTGACTTTACTTATGTCAGCCTGGTTGTCTTAAAATTCAGAACCAGATTAGAATTGAATATTTCAAATATAACTGGGCTAAAAGTTGTTTTCTAGAGCAGCAACAGTAATGTTTACAACAGCAAAGTCACCATATGAACTCATTAATATCTCACTGGAAACAATCTGAAATGCTAATAAAATAAATCATATGACATCAACATACTGAATCTCTGATCAGCTGTTCGCTGCTTGAATGTGTGTGTGTGTGTTTGTGTGTGTGTTGAGAGCTCCTCCACAGGTTTGACACAGAGCAGGGAGAGGCTTCAGCCTGATAATAAATACTATAGTTTTTAGCCCCGCGGCCCATTTTATACCGGGTTTCATTAGACGGCTGTGTTGAATACTCGATTCTGATTGGTCAATCACCGTGTTCTGCGGTCTGTAATTTCTCTATAACAGGCCGTTGCTATGTATAACAGACCGTTGCTATGGGCGTAGCTCTGATGTCGGACTCTGGCGGACCGTTTTTGTGTCAAAATATTGATTTCTTCAGTAAGTAGCCGTGTAATAAGCGGGATAATGTACAGCTAGCGGGTCATTGTTGTGAAAGAACCCCCCTTCAGGGCGATGAGAGACCCCTCCGTTGCGTTGCAGCATCGCCCTGCCGGGGATTCTTTCACAACAATGATCGGCTCGCTGTACATTATCCCTTACTCATCCCTAAATAAAATGATTTTTCTTATTCATCGCAACTCAGGCAGTCGTTTGCGATGTGTTTATCGCGCATGGTCATATCGCGATGACGATGAAAATACGATTTATCGGTCAGCACTAGTCGGTATACGATAGTTGAACCATTGCTAAGAAATTATTTCTGGCGCAATACACAGCAAGTGCAACTCCAGGCAGTCAAATGTCTTCTCCGCATTTAGAGAAAGAATAGCATTTTAAAATCACCTAAATATGATCCCACCAAAAACACCTTTTTAACCATATTTCAGTGACCGTACAAGCTTACATTGCTGTGCGTGCTAGATTTGAACGTGATATCTCAGGAACGCCTGGAGGGAATTTCTTCAAATTTGGCACAAACATCCACTTGGATTCAAGGATGAACTGATTATAATTTGGTGGTCTAAGGTCTCTAAAAGCACATTTCTGGCCATAACTCAAGAATTCATATTAGGGATGTTAATAATTAACTGTTTAACCGTTAACCAACATTGAGCATTTTAACCGATTAACGCTATCGGTTAAAACGGTAAACACAAATGTTAATAATTAATTAAAAAGCTGAGAAAACTCGTCACTTGAAGGAGAAAAGCTGGTCCACCTTAAGAGCATACCTTGAGAGAGTCTGAGCCGGCGTTACAGATACGGGAAGTCAGCTCCCGTCTATAGCTCGCTTGAGCAGAGGAGATGTAGCCTCGTAGCATTTATTCACCGACAAATAAACTGTACACACACTGTCTGCTACACCTACGTTCACAGCTAGAACGCCACCAACAAAACCCACACACAGTCTGTCGGAAACTTGCTGAAGTTGCGCCGTATGTGTGGGTTGGCGGCGAGCATGAAGCTACTGGCAGAGCTACAGATGCTAACGTAGCACAAACAGACACACTGTTTTGTCGGACAATCGCTATCATTAATCCGGACAGGCAGAGTGTCGTTACGCCGGGCAGACACACAGCTGACAACCTGCTAAACTAAACTAAATGTGCGGTGGAGACTTTTACTGGGAAAGTGGCTGCATGTCCGCAACACTACACGCAGCATCGTGGCTGCTAAATTAACGTTCCCGGATGGTGAACTGGAGACAGTGAACGCAGCACCATGGCTGCTAAGTTAACGTTCCAGGACAGTGAACTGGAGACAGTGAACGCAGCACCATGGCTGCTAAGTTAACGCACCCGGACGGGTGAACTGGAGACTCAGTTGTCTGTTGTGCTCATACACTGCAGCTGGTACGCAAAAATCTTGTCGGTTAACGGTTAATAATCGGTTAACGAGGGTCGGTTATCGGTTAAGGTTCAAAATTAGCGTCCCTATTTCATATGCTAATTACGACAATTTTCATTTCACGTAAACTGCTACTTGACCGGTTGGTGAAGGCAATTCTAGTTACCAAGAAAAAAAAAAAAAAAGTCATCAGTAATGAGAATTTATTATGATCATTATTATTATGATTAGGACATATTATGGTCTGATTCTACCCAGATCTGGTCCCATTCTGTTGTTTGTACTCTAATCTCCACCAGCCCTTACAATGTTGTGTCAAAGGTGTTACCTGTACAGGAAGCCTTTTCTCACATGCCATTGTGTTTGGCAGAGGCAATAAATGAAATGCCCACTCCTCACTCTACAAGGTGAATGATGTGTTTCATCTCTCATTATTAATATTTGTTGCTGCAGAGTCAACAAGAACACACAGTCTCTCCGTCCATTCAGCCCAAATGGGGCTTCTCCCCCTTCCTCCATCTCTCAGGAAGCTGCAGATATTTTCCAATCCCCTTTTTTTGTCTGCCAGCAAGTGATTAAAATGTGCCTGCTGCTGCCACAGAGAAACACACGGGCAGAAACATCAGCAGCTGAGCCCAGAAGATGAAGACCTTTGTTACATGCTGTTCAGCTGAACGCAGACAAAAAACAAACTCTAGGTAACCATGTAGTACTGACACCACACCTGGCATTCCCCTTTTCTACAAAGCACACCAATGAGTCGTCTCAAAATCTTTTACTGACAACCACTGAAGCATATGGAGAATAGTCAACCTCCCTCAATCTTAGTTTAAATAACTTTTTACTTGCAAAGTAGGGCAGGGAAACTCTGGTTCACCTGGGTCTTAAAGCTGAAGTAGGCGAGATTGGGCCAAATATGATTAAAAAAAGTTATTTTTATAAAACGGTCGCTAATCTAACCGGGCAGGTCTTAATCTGCCTGGGACCCGGGGGGGTCTTAATCTACCTGGGCGGGTCTTAATCTACCCGGGCGGGTCTTAATCTGCCTGGGCGGGTCTTAATCTGCCTGGGACCCGGGGGGGTCTTAATCTACCTGGGCCGTTCTTAATCTACCTGGGCGGGTCTTAATCTACCCGGGCGGGTCTTAATCTGCCTGGGCGGGTCTTAATCTACCTGGGAGGGTCTTAATCTACCTAGGCGGGTCTTAATATACTGGGAGAGTCTTAATCTATCTAGGCGGGTCTTAATCTAACCGGGAGGGTCTTAATCTATCTGGACGGGTCTTAAT
>CAKALU010057210.1:0-10518 GCA_916700995.1 Hozukius guyotensis | reverse complement strand
GTCCCTAAGCCACTCCTGAGTTGTCTTGGCTGTGTGCTTAGAGTCATTGTCCTGTTGGAAGGTGAACCTTCGGCCCAGTCTGAGGTCCTGAGCGCTCTGGACCAGGTTTTCATTAAGAATATCTCTGTACTTTGCTCCGTTCAGCTTTCACTTGATCCTGACTAGTCTCCCATTCCCTGCTGCTGAAAAACACCCCCAAAGCATGATGCTGCCACCACCGTGCTTCACCGTTGGGATGGTATTGGGCAGGTGATGAGCGGTGCCTGGATTCCTCCAGACATAACGCTTAGAATTGAGGCCAAACAGTTTAATCTTGGTTTCATCAGACCAGACAATCTTGTTTCTCACAGTCTGAGTGTCCTTTAGGTGCCTTTTTGCAAACTCCAAGCGGGCTTTCATGTCCATCTGGCCACTCTGCCATAAAGCCCAGATGGGTGGAGTGTTGCAGTGATGGTTGTCCTACTAGAAGTTTCTCCCATCTCCAAACAGGATCTCTGGAGCTCAGCCAGAGTGACTATTGGGTTCTTGGTCACCTCCCTTACCAAGGCCCTTCTCACCCGATTGCTCAGTTTGGCCGGGCGGCCAGCTCTAGTGAGAGTCCTGGTTGTTCCAAACTTCATCCATTTAAGAGTTATGGAGGCCACTGTGCTCTTGGGGACCTTCAATGCTGCAGAATTTTTTTGTAGCCTTCCCCAGATCTGTGCCTTGACACAATCCTGTCTCTGAGCTCTTCAGGCACTTCCTTCGACCTCATGGCTTGGTTTTTGCTCTGATATGCGTTGTCAGCTGTGAGACCTTATATAGACAAGTGTGTGCCTTTCCAAATCATGTCCAATCAATTGAATTTACCACTGGTGGACTCCAGTCAAGGTGGAGAAACATCTCAAAGATGATCGAGGGAAATGGGAGGCACCTGAGCTAAATTTCAAGTGTCATAGCAAAGGGTCTGAATATTTATGTCAATGTGATATTTCAGTTTTTCCTTTTTAATAAATTTGCAAAAATTTCTAAAATTCTGTTTCCACTTTGTCATTGTGGTGTATTGCGTTTAGATTGATGAGGAAAAAAAGTAATTTTATCGATTTTAGCATAAGGCTGCAACATAACAAAATGTGAAAAAAGTGAAGGGGTCTGAATACTTTCTGAAGGCACTGTATATACTGGGCTCTCATGAGATCTGTCCTTGACTATGGGTGTGTAGCTTACATGTCAGCAGCAGAATCAAACCTCAAGAAATTAGAAGTACTACAAGCTCAGGCTTTGAGAATCATTAGTGGATCATTCAGAACATCTCCGGTATCAGCAATGCAAGTGGAAGTGGGAGAAATGCCCCTACGGATTAGAAGAATAAAATGAATGCTGGCATACTGGGTTAATCTTCAGGGGCATTATGAAACTCACCCTACCAAAAGTGTTTTGACAGACTGCTGGGAACATAATGAAACAAACTTCATAAGCTTTGGGTGGGTAGGTGATGCAAAGGCAGAAAACATAGGGTTATGTCAATTCCAGTATTGCTCTACAGTTTCAGTGTCCACCATTCCTCCCTGGTTATTCCCCTTACCAAATGTTGACCTCAATATACAGCAGGAATTGAAGGAGAAGTCAAAGAAAATTCCAGCATGGCGCATAGTCCAGAACTATTTTGATCAGCACTTCACAGACTCCGTGTTCTTATTTACAGACGGCTCCAAAGACATTATTATTATTATTATTATTTATTTTATTTTTTTTATTATTATTATTATTATTATTATTTTTTTTTTGTTTCTGCACAATCTCTTGTTCCACACTCCAGTCCAGATGGTGGCGGTAATGCACCTCTAAGATGGTTTGCCAACCGCCAATAAACACCAAAGAAGAAGAAGAAGAAGAAGAAGAAGAAGAAGAAGAAGAAGAAGGAAGTCCTGGGGTTCGTCAGGGTTCAGTAAATGAAAGGTCAAACTGCAGCGGGAGTTTCAGTCGAAAGATGAGAACCGTGAGCAGACAGAACCAGTCGGACTGTAGCGAGCTGTGACTTGCCCGCCCCCCCGCCTCAGGCAAGTAGAACCGGTCCGACAGGTGAGCTCCACCGGGGGGATAAAAGGCCGAGCTGAGCCGAGCTGAGCTGAGTCAGTCAGACAGCTGCTGTTGTAATATTCTACTAAACCATGTTTCATCTGCTGCTGCTGGCCACCGTGGTTCTGGGAGGATACATCTTCCTCACTCAGACTCTCTTCAAAAGGTCCAAATGTAAAGGCAACGCAGCGATGGCCGGCAAGACCGTCATCATCACAGGTGAGTCACGTGGCTTTTTTCTAACTGAAACAACAAAGAAAAGAAAACGTGTTTATTTGTGCCGCAACTGAAATCTGTACTTTTCTTTGGTGGAAGTTTTTTAAAATGGGTCGAACCGTTTGGCTGAAAGGGGAGTTTTTCACTGATCTAGTCTCTGGACACATGATGGGACTCTCTCCCATCATGTGTCCAAGGACTGAATATAGTACGATGAGAAAGTAGTAAAAGTATTTAATAGCAGTTTTCTGCCTTTTGTACGCGAAAAGCAGAAAATAAAGTATTTTCCATTCTATTCTATTTGGTATCTATGAACTCATAACAAGTTGAATATCACAGATCTGCACACATGTGCAACGTAAAAATATATTTCATTTGGAAAACATTTAATAAACACAACATTTTTCCTCATTCTTCAAAAGATCCTGACTTTGACTATTAATGAAAGTGTGATTTTTCAACATTGTACTGTTGGATCAACTGTTAAAATGTCTAAAGACTTCTGACCAATCAGAACAAACGTTGTGGTATTTTTGCTCATCATACTAAATCTAGTCTTTGGACACTTGATGGGTTACTTGTTTAAATGTCAGAATAAATAAATAAACAGATATTAATTAGTCAATTAAACAATTAGTCGATAGATAATATTAATAATCACTTCATCTTGTTAACACCAACCACTGATTATCTCTATTATGTATACTTTATATATATATATATATATATATATATTAGTAAACTTCATATATTTGAACTGTTTGTTGGACAAAACAGAACATTTAAAGACCGATTCACTATTTTATAACATTTTATAGTCTAAATAATTAATTGAAGAAATAGTAGTTTACTTGATGACGACATTAATTATTAGTTAGAGTCCTAATTAGGACATTTAATGATCATTGTCTTTATTTGCTTCATTTTAATCCAGATTACTTTATACGGGGGCACAATTGGTTGAACCAAAGTCAGTGATAATCCATCCAGTAGATGTTGAGATATTTCACTGAAAAGCATAAAAGTCAACCAGCTGGTGGCGCTAAAGGAAAAGTCAGAAGATCACCAAAGTCAGTAGGATTCATCCTCTGGGGAACATGATTGGTTTTACCAAATTTAGTGACAATCCATCCAGTAGATGTTGAGATATTTCACTGAATCCGTGAAAACTTTGACTTGTTGGTGGTGCTAAAGGGGCATTGAGGAAATCACTGAAGTCAGTAGGATTCATCCTCTGGGGAACATGAATATCTGAACCACATTCCATTGACATATTTCTGGTGACAGATTAACATCCAGTGCTAAAAAGTGACAGTTTGTGTTTTCTTGCTGCAGGCGGGAACACCGGCATCGGTAAAGCGACGGCTCTTCACTTGGCCGGGAGGGGAGCCCGAGTGATCCTGGCCTGCCGAAACCGGGACAAGGCCGAGGTCGCCATCGCAGATATACAACAGGTAGGAACAAAGAAGAAGAAGAACTGGAGGGAGACGCTGCATTTAATAATCACTCTGACTGACCTGCGACATGTGATTGCTTGTTAAGGAGCGGTCGCATAATTCTTGAAAGACTCCACTGAAAAAAGTTAGATTAGTTAGTATTATAATATTATTATTATTATATTATTATATTATTATATAAGTTAGTTTTAGCAGTGGAAGCAGTTAAGGTGCAAAGCGTCGTTCACACATGCTAATCATTGTGAGCTCACCGCCGCCGCCCGCTGAGCTACAGAGAGTCATCATCATTAGCACATAGATGAGCTTACTGACGGGAGATGAACGCAGAAAGGAGCTGAAGTATACGTTAAATAATAACGTGTCATTAACACGTTAACTTTGACAGCGCTGGTAATCACTGAAATACGTTGACTGTCTATAAACAGCTAGAAACAGTGAAATGAGCTGCTATTAGGAATCGAGTCATATTTAGTGTATAAACTGAAAGGAGTTGAAGCGTTAGTTGGACTCGAAGCGAACTGTGCTGAAGGTAAAGAAAAGTCGAACTGTTGCGAGTATTTTTCAGAGTTAAAAATTGATAAAAGGAATGAAAATGTGTACTACATTTACTAAGTTCTCTCTTTTTAATCGGTGTGTTACATTATAAATATCTGACTCTTTAATTAAAGTAAATATCCCAACTGACCTGATGATGATGATTTCGCTCCAGGAAACAGGAAGTACCAACGTCCTCTACATGCAGCTGGACCTGGCCAGTCTGAAGTCGGTCCGCTGCTTCACGGAAACGTTCCTGAAAACTGAGTCCAGGTTGGATCTGCTCATCAACAACGCTGGTACACAAAAACACACAGAAAGCCTCGTTATTCATGACGTCAATACTCAAGTATTTCTCCACAACATGTCGTTATGTCACATTTTACACATCTGTTAAGATCTGAAACATCTGGCAGTGTGGGCCAGCCTTAAGTCTCGGTCACACCAGCATTATAAATCAATGACACTTAGCTGTGTGGTAATTTCACTGAGCTCCTGTAGAATAATAGTCCCTTTGTAACGGTAAATTACTTACAACCCGGCTCAAAGGTTGCAACAAAAATGGGAGACCAGACGAGTTTTAACAAATGGGGGCTCGTCCGGGATCATCTTTTTGTTGCAGCCGGGTTGTAACAACTAGTTTAGATAGAGCAGGATATATTAATACTAGTATAGATAGAGCACGATATATTAATACTAGTTTAGATAGAACAGGATATATTAATACTAGTTTAGATAGAACAGGATATATTAATACTACTTTAGATAGAGAAGGATATATTAATACTAGTTTAGATAGAGCAGGATATATTAATACTAGTTTAGATAGAGCAGGATGTACATATATAGCCTACTCATTGATTTTATGAACAGAAAACCTGACATATTGTGGGAACATGCTGATGAGAGAACAGGAGCGATAGAACACAGAGTACCAGAGAAACGTCCGACCTCTGAGAACGCAGATATTTACTCAGGTGTACCTGTTCAGTGTACCTGTTTAGGTGTGACGCTGAGTCAGCAGGTACAATAACAACATTGCATCATCTTTCATCACAGGCTTCACTCAAGATTAACAAAATGTTCATGAGACAAAGACCTGTTGTCTTCTTCCTGGTGATGTAACGGATAGAAGCCACAGCACCGGAGTTAGTTCTAATTTAGCATCTAATATTTTATACTTTTTTTAACTTTTGAATTGATTGATTTGAAATAAGTGATTATTTTATATTTTTATATTTTATAATTTAACTAAATCTGCTATTATTAATATTTTAATTAATATATTCTTTTGTTAAACAAACACAATGGGGGCTCGTCCGGGATCATATTTTTGTTGCAACCTTTGAGCCGGGTTGTAACAACTAGTTTAGATAGAGTCTATTTAAAATTTCTTATTTTTATATTTTATAATGTCTTGTGTGAATCTGTCCTGCAGGTCTGGTGGCTGACGGACAGACAGAAGACGGTTTCGGTATCGAGTTCGGGGTGAACCACCTGGGTCACTTCCTGTTGACGTACCTGCTGCTGCAGCGCCTGAAGGAGGCGCGGGGAGGACGAGTGGTCACGCTGTCCTCCATGGCTTACCGCTGGGGACACATCGACCTGGAGGTAAAACACCGAGACAACGTGAACTCACACTGAAGGGATTTACAGCGTTAACAGACACACAGACGTTAGCTCAGTTCTTCGGGGACATTTTAACACTTCAGTTCCTTTAAAATTAGAGAATAGGGTAAATATAGTGAACGCCTACTACGGTATGAACAATTTGTGATAATAAAATCTCATTCTTCACTTCATTTCACCCTTTGTGTTTCTGAAATGTCTCTCTCTTTTTTTACCTCTCAAAATACTCAGAGTTCTACTTTACTTAACCTGAAGTTCAACTAACGCTTCAACTCCTTTCAGAGTTCTTCCAAAGAGTATAGAAGCAAAGAGAGGAAACTCCGGTGTTTTTTTGACAACAGCCGCGGCCGCCATTTTGGACTGAATATGGTTATCATATCTATCAGATCCGTGTCTCCTGATTTCTTCGTTAGCTGAACACATTTAGAAGCATCATGTTCTTCAGCGTCGAGCTGCTTCTTTTGTTCCGGGATTCCTTTGTGTTCAGGTTTGCCCTGATGTCACAGAAAGACATTCATTCACACCTGTGTGTGAACATTCCTCATCTCGAGGGAGTGACACCTGGACGGATTACATCATCACGTTATACAACTCAAGTTATTCTGTGTTAATGACCTTGTTGTTCTTGTGTGTTGCGTTCAGGCGCTGGCGGTGAACAGACACCTGGGCACCGGCAGGTACAGCTGGCAGTTCTTCCAGGCGTACTGCAACAGTAAACTGTGCAACATGCTCTTCACCCACGAGCTCGCCAAGAGGCTGAAAGGATCCAACGTCACCTGTTACAGCGTCCACCCAGGTAACCACCCAACTAATACCATCCGACATCCTACGAACCAAACTAACTCCTACGATCTATCATCCTACGAACCAAACTAACTCCTACGATCTATCATCCTACGAACCAAACTAACTGCTACGATCTGACATCCTACGAACCAAACTAACTCCTACGATCTATCATCCTACGAACTAAACCAACTCCTCAGTCCGACATCCTACGAACCAAACTAACTCTTACGATCTGACATCCTACGAACCAAACTAACTCCTACGATCCGGGAATGTAACCTGGATAATGTTTCCCAGTCCTGGAAGTGTGACGTCCCAAAGCCTCGAACATACTGACAGAAGATATGAACATTAATACCAGTTTAACACGACATCGTATTATCAAAGACGATGTCGACTATAAGTTTCCATTCAAATGTTGTGCAAATTTTGTAAATTTACCCTTCAGCCAAGCGGAACAACTTTTTAGGGAAGTTTCAACTTTATTTCTCACATTTCCACTCAAATTTATTTATCTTGAATGCAAACATTTAAAAACAGGTGAATTTAAACACACTGACTGAGAGACAAGTGTGTAAAAACACACAAAGAACCAAACCCAGAGTTAAAAGTACATGACAAGAATGCAGTAAAACATGTCACATATTCACGTCTTTCAACTGCAGCTGGCGAGAAACAAACAAGTTCTTCAACAACAAACGACTTTTTAAACTAGCTGACTTCCTGTTTTTAGGTAAACTGAGTACATGAAATTGAAATAAAAGGAATTTATAATTGACATACCTGGCACCAGACAATGTAGGGAAATAAAATATACTAAACTAATAATTTAACAGTTAAATAAATTAACAAAATGTACAATATTCTGAGTATTGAAAAAAGCCACACAATTTCAGTTTATATATTTAGAGTTTATATAAAGTTATATTTTTTTATATTATTTTATATATTATTATTATTTTTATAGAGTTTATATATTTAAATATATATGAGAATAATCTTTAAACATCTTTTTAATAAAATGTAAAATATTCTGAGTATAAAAAAACACAACATTTCAGAGAGGTTATATATTTAAAGTTTATATAGAGTTATATATTTATGTAGTTATATAGAGTTATAATATTCTATATATTTTTAAAGAGTTATAATATTAAAATATATATTAGAATAATATAGGTCAGGGCGACGTCGGGCGTGGTCAGGTGATCATTAAACGGTCGGGGCGACGTCGGGCGTGGTCAGGTGATCATTAAACGGTCGGGGCGACGTCGGGCGTGGTCAGGTGATCATTAAACGGTCGGGGCGACGTCGGGCGTGGTGACGTCGGGCGTGGTCAGGTGATCATTAAACGGTCGGGGCGTGCCGGAAAGCTTTCATTATGTTGATCAGTATGTTGATCCAGGTGTGTCTCTGGTCCTACAGGTGTGGTTCGGACCGAGCTGTCCCGTAACGTCAGCCTGTGGCAGAAGGTCTTCATCGAGCCCGTGGCCCGCCTGCTGTTCCTGGACCCGGCGGACGGCGCTCAGACCACGCTGCACTGCTGCCTGCAGGAGGGCATCGAACACCTGAGCGGACGCTACTTCTCCTGCTGCGCCGTACAGGAAGTGAGCGCCCGGGGACGAGACAACGCCGAGGCCCGGAAGCTGTGGGAGGTCAGCGAGAGGCTCTGTGGACTCTCTTAAGGCGGAATCACCACAAAGGACTTCGTCTCCACCTTAAACGGATTGTTAAGTCCCGGATGAGCCCCTCTGTTTACCCTGCTGTTAACGTGACCGTACCGATGATGTCATGATATATAAAGGATAATGTCATTGTTATGAAAGAATCCCTGACAGGGCGATGCTGCCACCTGCTGGCTGAAACACCAGAGCTTCACACGGAATCTTTCTCTGGACAGTTTGTTTTATTATTATTATTATTATTATTATTATTATTATTATTATTATTATCATTATTATTATTATCATATTATTAGTATTATTATTATCATATTATTATTATTATTATTATCATATTATTACTATTATTATTATTATTATTATTATATTCTACATTCAAAATGTACCCAGCTTGGTTTCTGGTCCATCTATCGATGTAATATTTATAGATGTTTTACAAACGATTTCTTAAAAGTTTACAAATCACTAATAAATACTTCATAAAGTATATAAAATGTTATAATGTGTGCAGCATTAAACTGTTAATAAATACTTTAATAATGTAATCTGAATGTAATGTTATCAGCTATGATACACTATATAAACTAATTATTTCATATTACACAAACTACTGATTAAATAACATAAGTTATAACATTACTAATAATTATTAAACATTATTCATTATCATTTCTTTGTTTGTTAACATCAAAGAAATAGTTTGTAAATCATCTATAAACAATATATAGATAGATATTTGTAACACTTTGTTAATAGTTAATAACTGGTTTTAAACCATCAATAAGCATTATTTGGATGCTAATATAAAGTTACAACTGATGATTATAATAATAATACCTTGTTAAATGGTTAATAAATACTTTGTAAATCATCTATAAACATTATTTAGACAGATAGTTAATAGTTAATAATTAGTTTCCATCTGTTTATGTAATGTTTATAGATGTTTTACAAACAACTTCTAAAATATTTAAAAATCATTAATATCATCCATTAATCACTAACGTATATTTAAAATAGTATATACATGTTATAATGTGTGCAACAATAAGATAAATAGTTTAATAATGTAATCTGAATGTAATTGTTATCGTCTCTTATCAGCTATGACACAATGTATAATTTATAACCTGATTATTTCATATTACACAAACTAATGATTAAATAACATAAATTATAGCATTTTCAACAATTTCATTGTTTGTTAAGAGTAAAAAAAATATTAACTAAAGATTAATTAACTGTAAATTTATCATTTATAAATGATGGTTATTATAAAGTGTTACCAAACAAACACAGTGAGAGAAGTTGGGCCTCATTCAGAAGAAATCATCAGTTTCTCTACAAGATAATTAAGATAATTATAACAGAAAATTAAGATAATTATAACATAATTAAGATAATTATAATAGATAATTCAGATAGATAATTAAGATAATTATAATAGATAATTCAGATAATTATAATAGAAAATTAAGATAATTATAACATAATTAAGATAATTATAATAGATAATTCAGATAATTATAATAGATAATTCAGATAGATAATTCAGATAATTATAATAAAAAAAATTGAGATAATTATAACAGATAATTTAGATAATTATAATAGATAATTCAGATAACTATAATAGATAATTCAGATGATTTAAACAGATAATTCAGATAATTATAATAGAAAATTCAGATAATATATATATACTGGGAAAAAAAAGTTGTTAAACTTGTGTTTGGTGGATTATTTCTCTGTTGTTCCAATGCTAATGGTCATTGTATTTTACATGGTTGGAAAGCCTGTTTATTTACCTTCACAATGATGTCCAACTTGTAAGGATCATGCATTTGTGGGATGAGCAGCACAGCTGATTCTGTGGGTTTCCCCGGTGCCGATGGTAAACAGTGTATTCTCCTGTTGGTATTGACTCTTGTTGTGAGTTGTTTGGTGGATGATTGAACTCTCTATCAGTAACAAGGAACAAACAAGACATATTGATTGATTGAATCCACCGTCAGGAGCCTCAGTAGCGGTGGAAGATCCATACGCAGCCACAACAGCCTGGCACCTCCTCCTCATGCTGGTCACCAACCTGGTCACATGTTGCTGTGGGATGGCGTTCCATTCCTCAACCAGGATTGGTTGCAGGTCAGCCA
>CAKALU010057209.1:0-15120 GCA_916700995.1 Hozukius guyotensis | reverse complement strand
TGGTAAACATTATTAATTATCATTTTGTTTTTTCTTAACAGTAACATAAGTATTAAGTATAAATTTACCATTTATAAATGATGGTTATTATAAAGTGTTACAGAGAATAATCTCACAGTGAAACTACATAGTTAACATTTTTGTTGCGATGTACTGGTGAAATGTTATTTTTACTGCGGTGTTCTTAATGCATTTGCTCCTGATTACCCACTTATGTCCTTAACATGGTTCTAACCCTAATTAGTATAATTTAGAGTCCTGCTGCAGGGAATAGTCCAGTCAGATCCATCTGTGTATCCCACTGGGACACACTGTGGTTATGTGAGTTTACAAAACCACAGAAAGCAAGAAAATGTGTCTTAAGTTTATAGTAGTCTTATCTGAGGAAACCCCTTGTTGTGTTTCATTCTGTGCTGATATACTAGGGCTATCAATCGATTCAAATATTTAATCGTGATTATATCGCATGACTGTCCATGATTAATCCTAATTTATCATTCAAAATGTAGCTTAAATGAAGATTTGTCAAGTATTTAATACTCTTATCAACTTGGGAGTGGGGAAATATACTTGCTTTATGCAAATGTATGCATATATTAATTATTGGAAATCAATTAACAACACAAAACAATGACAAATATTGTCCAGAAACCCTCAGAGGTACTGCAATTAGCATACAAAATATGCTCAAATCATAACATGTCAAACTGCAGCCCAACAGGAAACAACAGCTGTCAGTGTGTCAGTGTGCTGACTTGACTATGACTTGCCCCCAAACTGCATGTGATCATCATAAAGTGGGCATGTCTGTAAAGGGGAGACTCGTGGGTACCCATAGAACCCATTTACATTCACATATCTTAAGGTCAGAGGTCAAGGGACCCCTTTGAAAAATGGCCATGCCAGTTTTTCCTCACCAAAATTAAGCGCAAGTTTGTAGCGTTATTTAGCCTCCTTTGCAGCAAGCTAGTATGACATGGCTGGTACCAATGGATTCCTTAGGTTTTCTAGTTTCATATGATACCAGTATCCTCATTCGCTACAACCTAAAATCACAAGTTGCGTTAATGCCTTAAAGAAATGAGTGGTGTTAAAACAAATTTGCATTAAAGTGCTATTATCGGGATAACTTTAGTAGCCCTAGGCAAAACATGAGCTGCGACCATTAATCAATTATTCAATTAGTTGTCAACTATTAAATTAATCGCCAGCTAGTTTGCAGCTTCTTCAATGTGAATATTTTTTCTGGTTTCTTTCCTCCTCTATGACGATAAACTGATTTGAGTTGTGGACAAAACAAGACATTTGAGGAAGTCGTCTTGGGCATTGAGGGACACTGATGGACATTGCATATCACGATATACCATTGCGATCACCATATAATACACTGGGAAGGTGTGTTTGGATGACAAAGACAGAATCAAATTGCAAACGGAGAAAAGGTCAAAAAGTCACATGTGGAGGAGCAGTCATGATACAGTAAAGTTACATAGATTCTTGGATTTTACTTAAGGCTCAGGATAAGATAACGTCCTCTTTAGCACTGAACGTTCCATACTAACAACAACGAGATAAACCGATTTTTGTGAGAGTATGTGGAGGAACAAACCACTTCTTTACGAAATCAAAACATGTGCATAAAAGGGCCGCTAAGTGACATGGTTGGTACCAATGGATTCTTTAGGTTTTCTTCTTCCTAATGATACCAGTATCTTCACTCTAGCTTTAAAAATGAGCCCGTTACACTCTCTGGAAGATCAATTGCGATAATGCGTTATAGTGGCTTTCAAACAAATTTGCGTGAACGCGTTATCATCACGGTAACTTTGACAGCCCTAGCTGAGTCCTATTTTTACTCACTACCACAGCACCATTTTTGAAAGATATTACTTTGCTTCTTTGTGTGTCTCTGGGAAAGAAAAGATATAAAAGTTTCATATTTACTGCCTCAACACAGAAATACAGTAGACAAACACACACATACACACAAATATTCCCTGAATCCTCTTTGGCCCTTTTCGCCCTTTTGTTTTCGTCTCTCTCTCTCGGCCTGTCAACATATCGTAAGTGTGGGATGAGGATGTGAAGTGGTAAGTGGCAAGGCATGACCCTTCCTTCCCCTTGCACGCACACAAATACACACAGTCTCTGCTTGTATCTTGCCCGTCCCATCCCAGCGGTATTGAGGTGCTATCTTTCTCTAACCTGTCAAGGTTGTCAGGTACTGATGGATGGCAAAACAGATAGGGTGGAGGGAGGGACAGGAGCACCAGGACATAAACAATGCTTCCTTCTGCCTCCTGCCCTTGCTCTGTCTCAGCCTCCACACACAGCTGCCGGTGATGGTGATGGTTGAATGCTTACCAAGGGGGCCTGCTTTGAAAACTTTATATATATAGTTTCTCAAGCTGCTTCGCTCCGTCTGCAGCCTGTTCTGACATTTCCGAGTGGCTCTGTAGTTCTGATTTAAATTGGCTCAATTGGATTCATCAGAACTAATCTTGGAAAGATATCAGTTTTTGGTGTCTTTTTGGACTTACGGTGCCAATAGGCAATGTTTTGTGTCCATATCCCCATGCCAAAGCACAGGGGCGGAGCCAGACGTTGCAAGCATTCAGGGCTCAGCCCATGGTAAGGGGGGCCCAGGGGCTTGTCCCGACGGTGAGATTTTTTCCCCATTTACGGCAGCTATATGCACTATTTTTCAAGCCTTTTGAGACAACAGAATGCCTAAAAATCTGTACATAATTTAGGAAAAAAACAAAAAAACATCCTGTAGCGCCTACATCCTATTTTGTATCCAAGTGTTCGCCAACTTTCTTCATCATTCTGAAACCATTTGGTGTGAACAACATTACTAATCTTAAAACTAGGGGTGTCAAAGTTAACACGATAATAACGTGTTAACGCAAATTTATTTAAAAGCCACTAATTTCTTCAATGCATTAACGCAACTTGCGATTTTTAACTTGTAGCAGGCACCGTGTCATACTAGCTTGTCGCGAAGGAGGCTAAATAACGCTCCATCTTAAGCTAAATTTTGGCGAGGAAAACCTGGCATGGCCATTTTCAAAGGGGTCCCTTGACCTCTGACCTCAAGATATGTGAATGTAAATGGGTTCTCTGGGTACCCACGAGTCTCCCCTTTACAGACATGCCCACTTTATGATAATCACATGCAGTTTGGGGCAAGTCATAGTCAAGTCAGCACACTGACACACTGACAGCTGTTGTTGCCTGTTGGGCTGCAGTTTGCCATGTTATGATTTGAGCATATTTTTTATGGCTTCTATGGCTTTAGAGGTGCCAAAGCATAACGTCCATGAAGAGAAAACACAAGGAGCTTAAGAAGGATATAAAGATGTGTGAGTTCTCACAAGTACAAAGATATACGATTCATCCCACGTCAATATTCCAACACATATATCTCCCCATACATGTGCAGTGGAAAACCCTGGATGTGTACCTTCTGCTTTTAATCATGTGTGATGTCATGTGTGACACCATGAAGCTCTGGGACAACCGAGCATCATTCATGGCGGCGAGCTCCTCCCGGAGGTCAACGCACGCCGCATCTTTGAAATGTAATTATGTGGCGATTGGTGAAGTGTGGATGCGGGTGTGGCAATTTATGGGCGACTTAGTCCTAATGGATGGCAACCGAGCCATTCCATCCAGTCCCCACACCCCCCCAAGGCCCTGATACAGATTGGAATAAACGTGGGATGGAGGTATGGAGGTTGAGGCGATGAGCACATGGCCCAGAACAAGGAGAGGGCAGTGGATGTGTCCTGTGTGTGACTGATCTCCTGGCTGATACTGTCTATCTGATTCAGGGTTAATGGTATAGATTTGAAGCTAATGAACGATTCACAGGTTCACAAATGGCTGTTTTAGGTGGGAAGTGAGGCCACTTGAGCTATAGCGATGCAGCAATATCACAGATATTCAAGTTGCTGTTGGAGTGGGCGGGGGAGGATTAGTTTTCAGTTTACCGGAGATATATAAAACCTGAAAACAACCTACAAAACACCCATTCACCCTCAAGCTCAGAACAGCATGCAGCTCGAGAGCTTCAAGGTCACACGCCGGGTATCACACGAGCACCAATTCAGGCCGCTGAAAGGGCGCCGGCCTAGCCTCGGATTGTTTTCCTGTGGACATAATTAACTTGCGAATAGAGATTAGGATTATTTCATTTAGGTAATCTGGCCCAGGAGTCCCCAGCCGGCAGTGGTTCGGGAGAGATAGAGGAGGATAAATTGGTAATGTCTTATAATGAGCAGCTACAACAGGCATGCTTTGGCCCCAACCAGACAAACAAGCATGCAGTCGCCCCATTGCCTTCTCCATCCATTGTGTCAGGGCCCAGAATGGGAAATCATTTTTCCATTTATTTTTTAATCATTTTCTCAATTTCCCCCCTTCCCCGCCGTCCATGCCGAAAGTAATTTAATCTGTGGGGCCACTTCAAAAGACACATTTTTTATGCACATGCTCACGTCTTGCCAAATAACACACATCGCATGTCTGTAGACTTGGACGTACACACAGACGGACACCCTTTTCCATGAGGGTACGATGTCATGTTGAGGAAATATGTCGTTAAGCCACTTTCTCTAAATGTTATATACTGTATTTATGTGATGGGATGTGTATCGTTGGGTTTTTATTAATACTCCTTATTGGTTCGGTTCTTTATTGATACTCTTATCAGTTCTTTTCCATAACTAAATAATTGCTTTTTATAATACTCTTTTAAAGAGAGATGTTTACAAAAAACAAAGTCACTATATAAACTCAATAATCTCACAGGAAACAAATCTAAATTGTTAATAAAATAAATAATATTTTGGATAAAGTTTGGAAAGAGAAGGGGCTGTTTTGTCTGAGGCAGCAGATTACAAGAATTTGAAGATACGTGGCAAACTAAGCTAAACAGTTAGACTACCTACATACGGCTCTAATTTGAGCTTGTTTGTAACAATTCATGCTTGGGTAAACATAAAGTTGATTGAAACGTTGTTTCTCTACATGTTTACATCATGTTTATGCATGTTGAGCAGGTGTATTAGTTAAGTATTGGCTTTTTATTCAAGTAGGTTTCATTGCACTTACAGTAACAAGCGTAGTTCTCATAGTTATCTTCACTTCACTGTCTCCATGCACCGGTGCCCTTTTGATACCGTGTTTGGGTACCCATCCCTATGTATGTGTTATCCCTAGAAGGCGTGATGAGGAAACTGGAGTCAGAAAAGCAAAACTGGAGTTAAAACAAAGCTATTTTTGGTCGCATATCTGGGATTTATCATCTCAGAAAATGTTCCACCTCCAACTTTGGCACAGATGGCATTTGCTTGTTGTCACCCAGAAAGGGTTAGAATAAAAGCACGCTGGTTAAAAAACAAAAAAATCCTTTGAACTTTGCATCAAACCTTCTAGACAGTTTTTTTTTTTTTTCATGAAGCCATAGTTGACACCAGCTTTGCAGTGCACACAGGCTTAACAGTTTGCCTGCATTCAAAGCACAGCAGCAAATCCCATCCAAAAGAGTATGTTTTCTCTCCCCAGCAATCACAGTGGAGAGGTGTCTGTCTGCCCGCCACCAATCACCGCTTTGCTTGCAATTGTACGGACGCTGAAGATTTTTGTTTACCCTATTTATACCGCCGTTAACGGTATAGGGAGCACAACAATGAGCGGTAGCCCTGTGATTTTCTAAATGCATCAATGTAGCAAGACTTCCAGGGGCTTTATAATTTCTGCTGACAAATAATAAAGGAGAGGTGGTGGATTGTAGGCGCTGGCCCATAAATATTTAAGTACTGGAGGATTATTACAGAGTTTTATGGGAAGCCTCGACTCTGATTCTAGTGGCTTGGAGGGATTGTGAATAGGTGTGGTGTCATGCTACATATATATTGCCATCTTATTTGCGATCATTTTGTTTATTCCTCTTATGATCTCCTCAGACGTCTTGCGGCTGCACATGAAGACCTCGCCGTCTGTGTGATGTGTTTATGTGATCTCCAGGAGACCCTTTTTGTCGTCGACGGGATTTCTTTTCAAGTCGTCTTCACAGCTTTGACCCCAAAGAGCGTTGTAGTTGTACAAGACAGGGCGACTATGTGGCTTTCTTTTCATAGTTTTATCTATTTGTTTTATCATATTTTTAGAAAAGCACCTCTTATTGTAACTGAAACAATAATAATTTACCACCCTGGGGTGATGTCACAGAGAGCAAGCAGCTTCTTCGCATTATGCTGTAGACTAAAATCTCAATTTAGTGAGTATCACATGGGAGGACAGAATGAAAAAGACAGAGCACAAAGAGTGCATAAGAGGTTATTTTTTTTTATTTGTTTGCATGGAATCCCAGCATGCCCTCTGCGGTCTCCTTTCTCATTCAGCCCACTGACCCTCAGCTACCCCCCAGTGGTGCAGACCAGCTCCCGCCTCCCTCTTGGCGTCTATTGGTCGCTGGATGAGGAAAAATGACTGTGACATTAGCTATCGATTCCACATTAACGCATCGGGCTCCGACGCTGCCCCAGACACATTGATTTCTATTTCGCTTGTCACTGGAGAACACAAAAAAAGTGAGGCCTGCTCGGCTTTGAAAAATGGACGGGGTGGCCTTTTTTAAATGGCTGCCGGCTCACGACTTGGTGTTCTCCCAGAGCCGAAGGCACCCCGCATGGCCGGACTTTATGTAAGCTTGCAAGTGGTGGGGTCATTATTTAGTTTCCTCCCTTTCAGCTTCGGGTCTGAGTCCTCCTTGGGATGCTCTCTGTGCTGACCAACATGCTGAGTTGCAAACCTGGAATCATTGGTTAAAATGGGTTTGGGATGCCCAAAGGTGTGTGGCTGTTATTTCTGTCTAATGCCGGGAACACACTACACGAGAATCAAGCTGATTTTGTGCCCGATTCCCCCCTCCCGACAATCAGCAGCAAAGCCTCGATTGTTTTATGGTTCTAAAGATGATCTTTCCAGATGCTGTGTGAGGTATGTTAAGAGTGTTTTTTACATCCACTGATCGGCACGGAAGTTCATCCTGGCCACAACGATTTCAGTCACGTGGGAAAGAACGATAGCCAATTGGGAACCAAGCTGTCTGAAGAAGGAAGGACTACAACCGTCGTCATGGCGGCCGCGGCTAATGTATGAGCTAATGCTAAATGTGAAGCATAACGTAGTAGTAAGATGGAGCTCAGAAATGGAGGAGCAACTTGTTAATTAGTTTATTAAACATGTCTCCATGACTTCATCCATCCTTTGTGAAATTTCAGTAAAAAATAGTGTTTGTTCACAAGATATTTTGCGAGATTTCCATTTTTTCTTGTTCATGAATGAATCTGTTAGTGTGTTGGCCAAACAGTTGTTTAACGCACACTATAGGAACAAAGCTGTTAAATTGAACATAACATGTCGGTGTGGGGTCTCAGACATTTTCAAAATCGTTTAAGATTTGAAACATCTTTTTAGTGTGGGCCAGCCTTTAGATGTCGGCAACCTCCATTATGAAGAGCATTGGTTTATTGGTTGAAAATTCACAAAAAAAAGCATCCCTCCATGAGAGATAAAACAGACTCGGCTCAGGAATCCCCCCCGGATTTCAGCTGCATTTTGAATATGTGCCATGCGATGTGCCATGTTGCGGCGGTGAAAAGCCTCTTTTGCATATGTTGACATCATTAGCCAACGCTATACAAATGAGTTGTGTAGCCGCGGCGGTAGTATCATGGTCTTTGTTCAGCATCTGGCCGGCGACGTGCAGGGAGGCCTGCACGCCGGATAATGGGGGGCTGATGGCAGGTGGCAATTTGTGTTGGGCATCTGAAAGCCTTTCCCTCCGATGGCTGGCGGAAGCCCGGTCATGCCAGGGTGGACACATGAGGATACGCCAGGCAGCGGTTTCCAGCTCCGCCAGCCGGTCACTCGATCAGCTCATTGGTTGGTTGGTGTGCTGGCGAATTGGCAGAGTCTAAACGCCACGGGGCAAAGTCAAGAATGTAAGTAGCTAAATACATTTTCTACAGTTCCTTTAATTAACAGCTTTGGAATATTCCAGGTAAAGTCTGGGATTTCACATGTGCTGCGATAGGCATGTGTGCAGTTTGCTTTAATTGGAATCACATTGATTACACTGCACAGATGTTGCATTTTTATAACTGGACAACCACAGAGCCTTTCATAGTAAGAGGTCAGTTACTGCAGACTATGTCTTTGTCTCTCTGCATTCAGGGTGTTGGATGTGAGCACTATGGATGTGTTTTTAAAGCATGTGGGGACAGCTGCTTGGGCCAGTGACAGGTTGAAGATGTCAGTCAGGACCTCAGTGAGGTGCACAGCACCGGCCTTGAGCACACGTCCAGGGATGCCATCAGGGCCAGCAGCCTTACGTGCATTAATCCTGCGGTCGGGTGACAGTGTAAGGGGCTGGTGGTGTGCAGGGAGCAGCTGAGGTTTGTAGTCCGTGAGGCCCGGATGCCTCGACACGTGTCGGGGGGTCGGAGTTGTTGTTAAATCGCTCCTCTATCCGTAGCTTGTGTCCGTGCTTCGCCCCTGTTGATGCTCTGAAAGCAGAACTGTGGATCTCTTTTCATGAATATTTATACAAACAGTTTTACCACTCGGCTGGCTGTAAACCACATCATTCTGGCAAAGTGGCAGAAATGCAGCTGGCGTCTGAGAGCTGATCACTGCATGCATCTGATTTGTCTGTATGCAAAATCACAGATTCCAATAATAGAAAGACAGGTGAAGCCTCTTAAAAGGGTTTCCACATTTTATGGTTGACACACCAGGAAGCTGTGACAGCTGGTATGAATACATCCCATCATGCATGTTATGTGTTGATAGATAAACATACTCAAGGGTTTAAACCAATTATATTTTAGGTAAAATATATGTTTTCTCCTCTTGCTTGGCTACTGTTTGTTAAAGTGCTACTGTACATCTTGGAAGGGGTGAGATCTATGTGAGTTTTAGCTTGTCAGTGTGTCAAAAGTACAGTTTTTAAGGCTCCAGGCCAGAGGTGACATTGTCTTTGTGCACATGAGCCTTGTGTGTGTTTGTGTGTGTATAAGGGAGAGTGTGTGCAGAAGTAAGAGATTGAAGATTAAAGCTTACTCACAAAGCCTCCCTTGGTCATCCCTTCTCCTAAAGCTGCCCTCCCAGACAACCATGTCAAGACCACTGAGTGTCAGATGTTAGCTGAGCACTTATGATTGACATGCACATGTCTTTTTTTTTTATAAAGAAAGAGAATAATTCAGACTAGGGTTATCAAGCGATTACAATATTTAATTCTGATTAATCACAAATTAATCACACAGTTTTTATCTGTTCAAAATGTACCTTAAAGGGGGATTTGTCAAGTATTTAATACTCACTTAAATGGGAGTGGAAAAATATGCTGCTTTATGCAGATGTATGTATATATTTATTATAAAATTTTGCGTAAGTGTGGAGCGTTATTTAACCTCCTTCACGACAAGCTAGTATGACATGGTTGGTACCGATGGATTCCTTAGGTTTTTTAGTTTCATATGATACCAGTATCTTCACTCTAGCTTTAAAACTTAGCTCACTACAACCTAAAAGTCACAAATTGAACAAGTGGTTCATGAATCGTCCTCTCTTCTTTTGCATGAATTTTAGTGCATACCACTCTGTTTGTTCAATCTCTGGATTACACTCATTACAACTCTCTGATTTACGGACCATAATGACACATAATGTGCGATAATGGGACATTACGTGCAATTTCATGTTAATAATCACGCACATCCTGAATTAACCAGACACTTACATGTACTTCAAATTTGATACATGGCTATATGCCACTTATCGTACATACTGTATCTATATGCAACCCACCCACCTTTGCACAGTATATATTTGTACTGCAACTGAACAACAATTTCCCTCGGGATAAATGCATTCTTATCTAATCTTATCTTATCAGTGCATGCTCCTAACTTCACCTGCTGTACATCTGAATTGTGTCTGCGTGACATAGAATAAGCAGTTCGCTCCATCCCTGAGGGTCCCCGAAGGTTTTTTTGCACTGGCTGTGATTTGTACTTTTGATCTGGGTGATGAAACAGGTGTATTTTTTTTGTACAGATGATTTCTTTTCAAAGAGGTGCTATATGCCTTCAGGGTTGACGCAGTCGATGCAGGACAAAACACACAGACTGACTGTTTGACTGATGTGAAAAGCATATAAGGATGTACTTACAAGTGCACACAGACACATGCATATAGTGTGATCACTTTAGGCCTGTGTTAATCACACTGGACATACAGTATGGCAGCACAGAGAGCCATTCAGGTGTTTACAGCAGGATTTTATTTTAGGACTGTCATCAATTTATGGCACATTTTTTATGTTTTATCGAGATTTGTCAAGTATTTAATACTCTTATCAACATGGGAGTGGGCAAATAAGCTTGCTTTATGCAAATGTATGTTTATATTTATTATTGGAAATCTATTAACAACACAAAACAATGATAAATATTGTCCAGAAACCCTCACAGGTACTGCATTTAGCATAAAACATATGTTCAAATCATGACATGGCAAACTGCAGCCCAACAGGCAACAACAGCTGTCAGTGTGCTGATAAAGTGGGCATATCTGTAAAGGGGAGACTCGTGGGTACCCAGAGAACCCATTTTCATTCACATATCTTGAGGTCAGAGGTCAAGGGACCCCTTTGAAAATGCCCATGACAGTTTTTCCTCGCCAAAATGTAGCCTAAGTTTGGAGCGTTATTTAACCTCCTTCCTGAAAAGCTAGTATAACACGGTTGGTACCAATGGATTGCTTAGGTTTTTCTAGTTTCATATGATAGCAGTATCTTCACTCTCGTGAGTTGTGTTAAAGCGTTAAAGAAATTAGTGCCGTTAAAATGAATTGGCATTAACAAGTTCTTATCGCGTTAACTTTGACAGCCCTGTTCTCTACATTACCATCCATTATTAGACTAGTAGCCCTCACACTGACGATCACCGTGTTAGGATGCTCCAACCTGTCTGAATTGCTGTGTGCTTATTCAAGCCAGCAGAGTTGGCTGAGTTGCTGTCGTGCCACAGTTTACGGCGCCAGAGGCCTGCGAGGAACAAAAAGATACGACACAGACACTGTAGAGCTTTCACAAGAAACACGCCGGGGAAGTGTTTGAACCTGAGAATATTTGTTTGTACATCCTCCCGTCTTATCACCGTCCGCTTCTCTGTCAGACAGCTCCTCTTCCCCTCTTCTTTCATCCCCGACTCTGTCTCATCTCCGCTCTCTTTTATTTCCTTTGAAATGTCCCCCGTCTCACAGCATATTTGTGTTGTATACGCAGCGCTAAATGTGATCAGGGGCTGAATTAATCTATTGACACATATCCAAGGAACTTAGAGACGTCGGTGCTTTTACGCTCGGCCAATGAGAAGTTTGTGGACATGATTTCCATGGAATAGTATGATAAAAAGAAGGGGTATGGATATAGAGGAAAATAAAGACAACACTGCCAGAGAAATGGAAGTACTCATGTGTGTGTTTTTCTGGCATAGAGAAAGGAAGGCGTGGGAGGAGAGAACGTGTCACAGGGGAAAAATGCTACGAGAGAGGGGGACGAGAGAGGACGCAGAAAGAGATATAGAGCAAGAGGGATGATGATTTTGATGATGATGATGCATCACCAGCACAGCTGATAAAGAGAGAAAGGGAGAAATGGACGGGGGGAAAAGAAGGGAAGAGAGGAAATGTCCACACAATTACTGTGGCTGCCAGAAAGAGGCTCATCAAATGGCACTTGGCACAGCAGGCCTCTGCTCCACGCAGCTGGTGGAGGAGGGAGAGAATGGGCTTTGACAGCGGGGAGAGAAGATGGGAGGGAGAGGGAGAGGGAGGAAGAGAGGGCCGCAGAGGAGAGGTTGCAGGGATGCATGGGGAAGCAGCTTGGAGGGATTTGAAACACGGGACATCTTGTGTACGGGGCCGGGAGAGGGGGAAGACTTACTGTAGAGAATGGGACACGACATCAGAGGTGTCTGTCAATCCTTGTGAATATGGAGAGAGGGAGGAGGGAAAGATGGAGGGATGCTGGCATGGCAAATTGACAGAGATTTGATGTTCCATAAAGAGTGAGTTGGGAGTAGGAGATGTCATGCCACAGGACATGTTTCCTCTTTTTGATTAGCTACTAAAGTATATAAAGAACATATATTACAACGTCAGCGCCCAGCAGCAGAGCTACGCTTCCGCCATTTTGGACTGAAAGCAACCACCGGACCCCAGTTAAACGTCCGCCTACAAAGTGCCGTACAAAAGTAAAACAAAATTATTTTTATTCTATTGTCATATTTAATGTATTTACCGAAATATCCTGTGCATTGAAAATATGATAAATATGCATACTATTATAACTATTTACTTTTTTTGCCCGGCCGCTTCCCAGAGGACACCAGATCCAAGAATCCAGCACACTTATTTTGAGAGCAATCTCAAACGTTTTCATGTCAAGGACCTCCAGAATCAAAGTACATTAGACCAGAGACCATGCATAGTATAAGAGATTGCGCCCTGCGTGTTAGTAAACAGCCTACAACTACATTAAATCCTGTTGATGTCATGCTACTAGCACTACTAGCTACTGGCCGATAGCCGGTTGTTTGGGAACAAAGACGTTAATACATCCACCACGGTACGGGCTTACAGCATACAGCCCATTGGTGTATTATGTAAGGGATAATGTACAGCGAGCCGGTCATTGTCGTGAAATAAACCCCGACAGGGCGATGCCTCCCTGAAGGGGACTCTTTCACAACAATGACCCGCTAGCTGTACATTATCCTGCTTATTACACAGCTGCTTACTTAAAAAAAAATCAATGATTTGACACAAAAACGGTCCGCCAGAGTCCGGCATCAAAACTGCACCCATAGCAACAGTCTGTTTTACATAGCAACGGTCTGCTATAAAGAAATAACAGACCGTAGAACACCGTGGTTAACCAATCAGAATTGAGTATTCAACAAAGCAGCGTAATACAAGATAATAAAAGTGATGAATTACAGCCAATATATCCATTATTATGGCCGCATACAGCTAGCAGGAAGCCGGCAGAACCGGATATGTCATATGAGCGTGCAGGGCAGTGCAGTCCCGTGGGTCTGATGCATGTTCATTATGTCGAAGAAAATAACTGGATTTGGCAATCAGTGAATTTTACAACTTTTATACTGTTCTTTAGGTGCAAAAAGTCACACCTGTATTTGCATTTACACAGGGTTCATGTAGATGTCCATTGATGTGAAAACTGTAATGAAAAGAAAAAAACCTGACTGAGATTTAGCATATAACGTGTAAAAATTGCAAACAGTATTCCCTACTTTTAATGTTAAATTTCACCACTTTAAATATCCCAGGCAGAGTCGGAGCGTTTCGGAGTGTGTGCTAACACGGCGTTAGCGCCGTGCGTGTTTATCCGTGTGGCTGAGTCGATCGCGAGAGCGGACTTTAATAGAATGAAGAGAAAGCCGAGGCAATCAAAGCAGAGAGAGAATCTCTGCTGGCACTCGGCAGCAGCGAGATGGCCAGTCAATGCTAATTTCAATAACTCTTTAATTATTCGTGTCAGAGCTCCTTTGGATCATTTTGCGCTGTGTGAGCAAGCGAGAGAGGAGAAGGAGGAGGAAAGAGGCAGCGAGATAGGGATTCTCAGTACTAAAATATTAATCAAATATGAATGACGGGAGATACGGGAGGTGAGGGGAGGGCATGCTGGAGATGAGAGAAGAGGGGGGGGGGATTTCCGTGATGGAAACGTCTCTTCTGTGATATAGATGCTGGGAGTTTGGTTTTAGGGGGAACTTTGGGCAGTAGTGAGGGGAAAGAGATGGACAGTTAACATATGAACACTAGCTTAACTCTCTTTTTCCCTGTTAATATCACCCTCCTCTTCTGCTCCTCCCTCGTTCTGGGGGAATCCCTCACATCATGACATCTCTTCTGCTTCCTCTCTGTTCCTCTGCTGTGTTCGGATCACACCCCTTGAGAGCTACACACTTGTGATTCTTCACACAGTACCGTACCGTCCATCCACATCTCGAATTTTGTGCAACCCCCCGAAGTGTAAAGTGCGTGTTATTCCATATCCTCTTATTTGGACAGTTTTGAATACCTACAAAATGAATGAAGTATTTCTAGTAAAGGCTGTCTTCATGCACACGTACCAATCATACGTCAACATAACCTGCTCCTATCCTGGTGTCCTCTTTCTTTTTCCTTCTTATGTCCTCCCACAAAGAAACCAAGCTCAGTAGGCAATCCCCACTTCCTCCAATCCCTAAGTGAAAATACTAGCATGTTAGCATGCTGTGGAGCAGCAGATGCTAGCTTCCCTGAGTGGGAGGTGTCTCACTAACACTTCCAGCCTGGTCTTTGTTGTGAGGATGCTTTTTTTTTTTCCCGATAAAGATTTCTATTGTGCATTTTTAGACTTTTTACAAAGCAGACATTCGACAGAGAAATTCATAAAACAGCTATACATAAGCAAAACATCCAAACAGACATACAGATAACACATTATCACCTATGTGTTCTTTGCACAATAGAGCTGCAAGGATTAGTCGAAAACAATCGCCAACTATCTTGACAATCCACCATGGTTAAAGGGACTGTTTGTAACTTTCTAAGCGTATAAATGTAGCGGGTCGGCACACATGCGCGCTCGCATATGCGCGCTCGCGTGTGGCCACTGTCTCGTCTCCTCTGCCTGCCCGCCTTCACTCAGACAGCGCGCGCGTTCTCGCGTACTCGCTCCACCTCTAGACGTGAACGCTCACTCCACACTGCAGAAGAGCTCTGAGAATATCTAGTGAATGTACAGTGGATGTTTGTGCAGAAATAAATGCTGCAGCTCCTCCAGACCAACAGAGGTTTCCCGTGTCTTGGGAAGTAACGGGGCTCTGCAGAGAGAAACGTTACCGTCTCGTTACCGACCGGTTGCCGGTGTCTTCCTGCTCTCTCCGGCTGCGGGCGGAGGGAGACGAGTTTCTCGCTGGGGAGCCCCGCTGCTGAAGCCTGCGCTGAGGCAGGAGAAGCAAACACAGT
>CAKALU010057208.1:7390-19825 GCA_916700995.1 Hozukius guyotensis | reverse complement strand
TATCTGACAAGTTCAGTACAGCAAGCCTTTAATTATCAAATTGTAGTTGCGATCTTGCTGAAACTGTTGACGAGCTGCGTTGCTGTTATATTGTCACGAACAAGAGAATAAGAGTGTAGTGATTTATCTTCACGGCAGCAGAGGAGACATACTGAAGATTGCATGACATGGTGCAGTTTGCACGTGGAATGTAGAAAGATTTCAGGCACTTGGTGATGAAGGCCAGATGTTTGAGTTATGCATATAGGAAGTCAGTTGTCTACAGTTGCTACCGGGTATGACAGTGATGCGGCCGGGCACCAGCACTGGTTATCTACTGTATAATCACATTTAAGAAGGACCTCTCACATATTACGGCTCGCATGTAACCAATACATGTGCTCGGTTTGGTCTTCAAGGGGAACGTCACATAAACAGAGGTGCATAAATATAAATAGAAACGGTATATGAGTGAGGAAGTAAGAGGAGTTTGCTCGTGAATTCCCTGGTTACACTTTGCATAGCAACTAATCCCGTTTCTCATACAGCAATACTTACTAAACCTTAACAGAGTCAGAGTGGTTGATCACCATGAAACTGAAATAAAAGTGAGCTATCATACAACCGCTGTTGGGCGAGAACGTCACGAAATGTAACTCCTATTAATGTTATTAACTATTACATGGTATGAATGATTCAACAGCTGTTGGGTCTTTAAAACTCTTCAAAACCAGTCACAAAAGCGTAAAAACAAGGGGAGAAAGAACGATAATTGTTTTGATAGACAAAGTTTTCATCCAAGGACGGTGACAGGTTTTTTGCAGGACAAATTATTGAGGTGTAAATGTATAAATGTATACACAGCAGCCAGCGTTACATACGTACGGCTCCTCTTACTGTAGTCCTTTTTCCCTCGTTCCTTCTCCCTGCTTTTTTTCTCCTCGTCTTACACACAGTTACACACACCCCCAGCCTGTCTGTCCCACACACACACACACACACACACACACACACACACACACACACACACCGTCTTTTGTTTGGATTCAGACGGCATTGAAGGCAGATCCTGTGGCCCTTCTGAGGAGAATGTTAATATGCCCGCTCTGGTCTCTCTGGGGACTCGGAGAATGGACTCTGGCTGCTAATGCACTGTCACACTAACCCCGCTCACTCTTCTCACACAGTTAGCAACAGCAGCCTTAGTACTGCCCGTACTGAAATGTATTTCATTTCACCCACAACTTACTGAATCATCAAGAGTTGCTTTTACATAACATGCAATCAGCGTTATGCCAGGTCGGCTATTTGTTGTGTGCACTTAAATTTCACTTTGTGTCATTAGCACTATTTACCGTGTTTTGGTCTATAGGAGTTTTGTCAGTATGTACGTACAGTAGCTGATGAGGCAGCATTTCAGCATACTATCCTCCATCCAACCGAATCTAAAAGCCATATTTATGTCATATGTTTTTGTTGACAAATTACCGTACATCGCAGATTGTTCCCCCACAATGAATTAAGGATGATATTAACACAAACATACAATATTAATCTACATTTAGGGTTTAGCCAAGTCAGACTATCTTAAAGCTCGGCGTCAGATTTAAGCAATTTAAACAATTTGGAGAAAATCTGAAATATTTTGCTCGTGGTTCAGTGCAAAAAACTTTTGACCAAGTTAACTAGAGAACTGCAATGATTAATCAATTAATGGATTAGATGTCGACTATTAAATTAATGGCCAACTCTTTTGATAACCGGTTTGAGAAATTTTTTTAAGAAAAAAAGTCAAAATTCTCTGATTGCAGCGTCTTAAATGTGAATACTTTCTGGTTTCTTTACTCCTCTATGACAACTAACTGAATATCTTTGAGTTGTGGACAAAACAAGACATTTGAGGATGTCATCTTGGGCTTTTTTTCAGCATTTTCTGACATTTTATAGACCAAGCAACTAATCAATTAATCGAGAAAATAATCAACAGATTAATTGACAATAAAAATAATTGTTAGTTACAGCTCAAGTTGAAGGAAAGATTTCCCTCCTCTACTTTTTGTGTTCTTTCCCCTCTTTAAGCCGGTTATGCGATAAATAATTTCACACAGGTATGTTTCTTGTATCTCATGAACAGAAAGTTGAAGTTGAGGCTGCGTATTAGAAAGACATTCAAGTCTCTCACACTGTAATCGGTCGTGCAATAACAGCCAGATGATCTTAGAGGTATTAAAATAGAGCTGCTTTGATGATTTGAGGATATTTTTCATTAATATTTTAGTCTTTAGACATTGTTCTAATTTAACAAAATGTTAACAGGAACCAAGTGTTAACTCTATGAACTGTAAGACGATGATTTTTGGAATATTGTTTCACAAATGAAGCCTGTTTGACTTAAATATGCACATCTATTATATTGTACTGTACATCTGTAGCTGTAGGGCACAGTTATTTACATAAACATAAATTCATTCCCAGATAATGTTTTTGAGTTGAGCGCAAAAGATTTGACTAAAAAGTCTTCAACTTCGACTGTGTAGAAGTCGACAGTCTTCCTCAGCAGGACGCACCGCTGTTTTACTTCCCAATAACTGTCAATCACACATGAACTAAGAGCACTAGCCATAGGAAATACTGCACTTGCTTTTAACACCTACTGTATGTTTTAACATGCAGTCGCCTGTGGTCACATTAATAAACTGTTGTTACTGTAAGTGTCAATGAACTTTCCTGCTCTACGTTTTTCTTTCACTCATTCATTCCTTTTTCCGTCTGTTTCCCAGCTGTGAGCCGGGAAAATGCAGCGCACTGTCCTCCCCTCTCCCCACCCCGTCTCGCTCCCCGTCAACTGAAGTCCTTTCATGATGAATGGCAAGGTACGATAATAGCCTTCAGGTTGCCATAGAAATGAGACAGGGGCCCTGTGTGTGATTTTTTTCTTTTTTTTCCCTCCAAGCATAAATGACAGAGGACTCTGAGGCAAACTCTTTTTCCCTACCCTCACAGGCGGCTCCGCACTTTTCCTCCTCTCACATCTTTTCCTAATCAGCACGTCTACTTCCTTCTACCTAATCTGATGTGATGCATTAATATCAGAATCATATGAGTTGAAAGTGATTAAGCTGCCATGAATCTAACAGAAAACAGAAGAGAAGGGTTTCAGTCCTCCACTATGTGTCTATTCACATATCACCAGCACCACGACCCGTCCAGACAGTTTTAATACTCCGAGGTGATCTGTGGCCGATCCGCGCACACTTAGGTCGCGAGCACCCGGGCAACTTTTCAAAAACTGGTCTGATGCTGAAGAACGATCCAAGACTTTGGGGGAGCAGATGGGAGCTTTTTCGCCGCACGAGGCGTCCGCCCAACTCAGGTCTCCTCCCCAGCATCGAGCGTCTCGGTGCAGCTGCTGGCGTGGCCGTTGAAACCGAGCTCTTGTGATCTCAGTTCCCCGCCAACAGCTGCTCCTCAAGCTAAACAAAGTATTGATCCAGTCTGTCATTTTCACACTCGTGTGTCTGGAGGTTGGTGACGATCTCTGATGTGTTTGTGTCATGTTTGTGGTGTCAAGGAGTGATGAGTTAGAACCGCCAGTGCATGTGCATGTGCCACCAGTATGTGCACTTCTGTATACAGTATGTATGCATATACTTAGTGTGTGGTGGATCAGGCAGATGATTTATAAAGAGCAGACTTTTGATTGGACATAAGCTTCGTAAATCATCAAATGGCAGCTTGGAACATTAACAGCAAATATGACTACATGTGCATAATATTCATGACCTACAGTCCATGCAGCATGACATACAGTAGGGCCGAGTAAAGCAAGCCTCCAATTATACACTGTTTACGATATATTTTGTCAAAATTATGCAAGTGAAACTATTCATATATAAATCAGGAGACAGAAAATTAAACTTTTTTTAGGGCACTGTGAATTGAATACATTTGGATTTGTTATTTTGGTCAGACAAAACCAAGAATTTGAGCTCCTGGGAACCTGTGACGGGCATTTTTCATTGATTTACACACATTTAATAGACTAAACGATTAATCTGTCAATTGAAAAAAAAGATAATTGGACCAGTCGGTAATAAAAACAATCCTAAATTGTAGGCCTAAAATGTACCATGGGGCGATAACAAATCACATGGTAGTAAAGAGGAACTGTGTTGTGGTGAGTTACAGTAGACTCTATAGATACCTTCAGTCAACCGACAACCATATATATATATAATAAATAAATAGATTTGTTTTGCATTAGAATAATGGAAAACATCTCAACAACAATGAAAAAGCATAATAAAATAAATTGATATTTAAGACTTCAGTTGACTGAAATAAATTGTCAGTTGTTGCAGCGCAGACAGCCTCCTTTACAACCCCTGATAACTTTCACTTCTTTAACTTCTGTATCACATTAAATATTCATAATGAAATAAGCAACAATCAAAGTAAAAAAAAAAAAGAATCCTTGGGTGTTATTTATTAAAAATTTAATCTAATCTGCTTCATCAGTAGTGTGTGGGGGTTTTTCTTTTATCAGATAAGCAAACAAAGAAAAACACCATCACTACTTAGTCAACACCGGGGAAACTGTGTAAATAAATGAAATACAAGCAAATTAAGAAACACATTTAATTATTTTACAATGCATGAAGAAATAAGAAAGAAAAAAAAAGAAATGCTGCAAGACGTACAGAACAAAACAGAACTCCGTTACAACAGAAATTTCCACTTCAATTTTTACTTCAAACAGTAAAACTGACTTTAGTGATTAGTAAAAGATTAATCCAATTTCTGTATAACTGATCCATATCTAACTGCCATTTTGGCCAGGTAAGGCAGTCTCTTCCATTACCTCTTGTAAAAGAGGTAATGTATTTCAAGAGACTTCCTGGTTAGAAATAGGTTAAATAAATAGAATAAAATAAAAAATCTTGCAATCAGAATGTTAAAACTAAAATCAACATTGTTAGCTTATTTTCCAACAGCATATCGTGAACACCAGGCGCGTTCCTCGGTTGTTGGTGTCACCTGGAAACTCCCTTTGTGTTATAACTCAGTTCTGTTTTGTTCTGTACCAACTGGAGAGTTTTCTGTATTTGCAGTGCATTTTCTTTATGCTGTGTATGTGTGTTTTCAAATTGGTGAATGTGTTTCTTAGTTTTCTGTTTTTTCAATTTGATTCGCTGCAGTTGAGCTCCTTGTAGGGTGTCGATTCGATGCAGAAGTGAAAACCAGACTTTATTTAAAGTACTGTATGTACAGTTGGAGGTCAGTTAGTGCTGTTGTGGACGACTGGCCAGTGCATCATTTATGAAATGTGTTTTAAAAATATATATATATTTTTTAACACATTTCATAAATTATATATATATATATATTAGGGGTGTAACGATACATTTTTACAACGATACGATATGATTTCCATGGTTCCACTACAATTCAAGGACGATATTTGGCTCATCTAGAGCGATACGATACGATACGATACTATTCAATGATTTGAAATCAATATGATCGAATGAAAAAACAACAGCGCACGGGGAAAGCACCTGTGGGTGAAGCCGCCCTCGTCAAGTTTGATTGATTGATAGCGACTGAAACTCTGCCGACCCGTCTCCCTCCACGCCGCTACCGGGTGACAGAGTGAGGAGTCCAGTGTGCCGTTCGTCTGCATGCACGCCGTGGATGCGTGCTCGGCTGCAGAGAGGCAGCAAGCTGGCGCGTGTCTGGAGAGTGAACCGGAGTAACGTTTAACGTTTCTTTCCTAATAAAAGTGTTAAAAAAACACTTTCATATTACGTTTGTCGTCCTTAAATACAAGGTGCAAATCCTAAGTATCGATACAATCGATTTTTGCGCTTCAGATCGATTTTATATCGATATACGTCTCCCGTGAAGGACAACTTGCCGAGTACCTATCGATGTAGTTGGATCGTAGGAATATAAATCGATACATTGATGTAGTAGATGAATCATTACACCCCTAATATATATATATATTAATTTATATATATATATATATATATATATATACTGTTCAACTGTATGCATTGTTGTGCATTTAGATCAAAATATCATGAAGACAGTTTCATCTTGGCATTTTATATATGTTTCCTGATACACCACCACATAAGACACAACGAGAGGTTATCATGTTATTACAGCAACCACATTTTAATGACCTTTCTTCAAATGTCTGTTGTTCATTTATGACCCTGATTGATTCCCCTCTGTGGAGCGCTCACAGCTGCAGAAACCTGTCGTCCAGATGATTCTCCTGTCACATCTGCCATTGATATATATACTGTATATCAGCTCTTCTTCAGCGCTGGCAGGTTTAGAGAAGCAGGCTTCTTTCCTTTCCTGCTATATGTCAACCTTTCAGCTTGTTTGTTTGTAGTACCCACAGGGTTTGGTCACTTCCCTCGCCCTGTAATCGATCCAATGGTAGCTTTAAACCCGTCCGTCATTCTGTATTTTAATTTGGTAATTTGTTTGTTCAATAGCAGTCTGATTATCTTGTATATTGTTCAGTGCTGTCAAAGTTAACGCGCTAATAACGCGTTAACGCAAATTAATTTTAACACCACTAATTTCTTTAACGTAATCGATCTCCCGGAGGTTGCACCTGACTCAGTTTTAAAGCTAGAGTGAAGATACTGACATCATATGAAACTAGAAAACTCAAAAGCATCCATTGATGTCATACTAGCTCATCGTGAAGGAGGTTAAATAACGCTCCAAACTTACGCTAAATTTTGTCGAGGAAAAACTGGCATGGCCATTTTCAAAGGGGTCCCTTGACCTCTAACCTCCAGATATGTGAATAAAAAAGGGTTCTATGGGTACCCACGAGTCTCCCCTTTACAGACATGCCCACTTTATGATAATCACATGCAGTTTGGGGCAAGTCATTTATTTTTGTATGCTAAATGCAGTACCTGTGAGGGTTTCTGGACAATATTTGTCATTGTTTTGTGTTGTTAATTGATTTCCAATAATTAATATATACATACATTTGCATAAAGCAGCATATTTGCCCACTCCCATGTTGATAAGAGTATTAAATACTTGACAAATCTTCCTTTAAGGTACATTTTGAAAAGATAAAAATGTTTGATTAATCATTGACAATCAAATATTTTAATCAAATGACAGCCCTAATATTGTTTCATTAAATAAGGAAATATTTTTTATTCAAAACCAGATAAAATAAGCAACATTATTCATCAGGTGCTTGAAAAGTGTCCTTGGGTGTTGTCTCGCTCCAAGGTGAAACGGTTGAGATGTATCATCTCGTTCCCAATGTCACTTTTTGTAACCACAAATTAATTTTCTGTAGAGTGATTAAATGTCAGTTTCATGATGATCTTTGAGTCAGATGTAGTTTATTTTAACTGGACTATTTCCTGATGAACTCTCTCCCGAAACACCCCCGCCAAAAAGGACTTAAATGTTATCAGTTCCTCTTTAACTTTAAAGCCCCATCGTCTGAAGATAGATCATTTTGTTAATGAGTTTTTGAGATCTTAACGTGTTCACATTTGTAGTCCTTTCTGACGAGTCTTATCCTGATCAATCTTGTAAAACTCTCCTCCCGTGCGTGTCGGCGGTGGATGTGATCAGTGAGCATCAAACTGTTTTTCAAACTGGATTTTTCAACAATCAAATAAAACTGCTTCTGAAAACATTTGAGGCGGATAACAGGCCTTTATATTGGCGTATTGAATCAGGATTTTTAAAATAATTAAACTGACTTTACTGTATTGTAATAACACAAAGTAAAAATAACAGAATGCGAGCAAACATGTTAGAAACCAGAACACGCAGGATGTTTACTGCAGCAGCTGTTCGCCAGAAAACAACCACATGTTCGCCACATAATTGATTTGTGTTTGAAAATATATGATTTGCTGTAAACCTGCCACGACAACACTGCGGGTAGCCACAGCAGTTTGTCTGTGGGTCTATTGTTTGTGAGGCTGGCTGTACAGGAGTTGTAGTAAATGTAGCTGAATGCAGTATATAGATCTACTCTCGCTATAAAACAACTTCTACTGTGGCCTTCCTCAGCAGAACGGCACAGCCTGCTATCATCGTCTTATTCAGACTCAAGGTTGCAATATCTCTCAGATTAAGGACCTGGTTCATCCTTTTGATAATTTGATCACCTCTTTGTTTATTCTGGTATGTGCTTTTTGTTCACATGCCCCTGAGTGTCAGGGAATTTACCGCTAGTTAGATGCAAATAAATGAGATAGAAGAATTCAGTCTCACAGTGCAAACGTCCAGTTTTATTCACCTGGCCTATTTGATTCAGTTTGTGAGTTACTGTAATAAAAGAACGCAGTATGTTTTAACTCACAAGCTGCTATACCCTTGAAAACTGTTGCATGTGCATTAATTATAGGGTGTATTGTTAAATTGGGTCACCTGGAACATTGTGACAGTTAAGCTTTGCAATGGATATCTTTTTGAGGAGTACACAAAATAACCCGAAATCAATGCGTATGCGTCGCTGAAAAGGCATCTGATAAGGAAGAAAAGGTCATGTGGATATGACGTCATATAGGTGGGTGTGGCATTGCGTGCAGTGACACTTGATTCCAGACTCACAGTGATTTTGAAACGACGTTCAGCGTTCTGACGTAAAAATGGTTAAGCTTATAAAAATCTAAAAACAAATACTCGCTTTTTCATTCCAATATATTTTGTAATGGGCATCAAAATTACTATGAATTAAAGGAACAGTGCGTAACAATTAAGGGGATCTATTGGCAGAAATATAATATAATATTAATAAGTATGTTTTCTTTAGTGTATAATCACCTGATAATAAGAATCATTGTGTTTTTATTAGCTTAGAATGAGCCCTGCATATCTACACAGGGAGCGAGTCTGCTTTCCATGGAGTCCGCTGTAGCCGTAGCTCAGAACGGACAAACCAAACTTTGTTAACTTTTCCTGCTTCGGGTCAGACTCGATAACGTTATTCGCTCCCGTTGCCGCCGCTCTCTCTCTCTTGCTTCACCCCTCACTTCCCACGTACACAGACACACTCTATACGCACCAGCTCTGTTCCAAATGACCTACGCTACTCTTACATCAAATGTAGCTCTAGAGACGACCATTCACGTTTCTGAGTTGGCCACCGTAGCTCTCCAACACGCTTTGCACACGGGAGGGACTTCATTTGGTTGCAATCTCCTCACCTCACCACCAGAGCCTCCACACTGGACCTTTAACTCTATACTCCTTTCACCCTCTTGAAAAATGTTAATTTTGATATTGTCCCATTTTGCCAGTTGCCTATGGGACACCCTGTTACTGCCAAAATGGACATTTTGATAGAAAAAAATGTTTTTGAGGATCATGAAATATGTGCTGTCTTGACAGAAATCAATTTTCTAAACTGGATCAAATATAATTCTTATAATTCTCTTAAATATGTTATCAACTAGCTTGTTGGGACTAAGCTAAGAAGAGCTAGTATAGCCGTGTTTTAACTAGCCTACTTCAAAAATATCATGGATGTATAAAGAGAACTGGATACGGAGGCGGGCTCCCGCCCATAGAAAGGGGATAGCTTTTCCTTTATTAATAATAATAATAATAATAATAATGATAATGAATTTAATTTATGTAGCACACTTTAAAATACAGTGAAATCTCAAGGTGCTTCACAACAAGGGCAAAACAATCACAGACAACGTTAAGACAATTTACACAAGAAACATGTGATTAAAAGCCTCAAAATAGGACAAGTAAAATTATAGAGAAATTACTTCCTGATGTAAGTTAAAAGCAACTAAAAATACTATGAAATCATAGTGATTATAAAACCTGAGAGGAAACCTAAAAGGAAGAGGTGAGCTTTAAGATTAGATTTAAAAACAGCAGGTGAGTCTGAGGCCGTAGTTGTTCCTGGAGCTGGTTCCACAGACGTGGCCTCGGCAACGAGAAGGCACGATCCCCCATATTTGTCAGCTTAGTCCGTGGCACGGTGAGGAGGTTAGAGTTGAGGAGCTCCTGCAGGTAGGTGGGACCGGTACAGTTTATTGCCTTGAAGACCAGGAGGAGTATCTTGAAGGTGATCCGTTGGTTTATTGGGAGCCAGTAAAGGGAGTGGAGGACTTGGGTGATGTGCTGTGATTTAGGAGTTCTGGTGAGGATCCGGTCGGCACTGTTTTGGACATATTGTAGTCTGTGGATAGTTTTGTTTGGGAGGCCTGGGAGGAAAGAGTTGCAGTAGTCGATGCCGTCTCCAAGCCCTCGGTCGAGCCGCGGTCTGGGTCTCATTCAATAAAGGAAGGAAAATAACTCTGGATTCAGCTATTAGTGCAATTTACAACTTCTTGGGACCTAATGATTTAAATAATGACTATTCAAGTGTTCGTACTGGGAAGATGATTTACCTAAAAAAAAAATTATCCGCTGATTTACGGACGTCTCTTTCCCAATTTAAGTCTCAGGGAAAAAGACACAGAAGTTGAAATTCAACCATTTATAAATTATGCTTCAAAGCCCAGCGCAACTTCCTGGACGCTTTGAAAATATTTCAACACCATTAAAAGCTCTGGCTTGCTGCTTCACATGATAATCTCAATTGTGTTGTATTTCCATGATATGGTTATTTGAAGATATTAACATGTTGAAATTACTCTTCTTTAATTTCTCTGGGGTTTTTTTTGTGTCCCATTTTGCCAGTAGTGTCTATAAAAAACTGGTCTCTGTTTTAGATGGAGTCATCGATTCTGTCTTTGATTATTCTTTATTTTTTCTTCTGTATTTTGTAGTTAATGATTATATAATTGTATTAAGTTGAGAGCAAAGGCATCAGGATGATTCAGTAAATTACACTCACCCTCGTCACTTTACTTGAATATTCATAAAGCGCGTCAAATGGTCATTCTGTCATGTATTTTGCTATTAATGCTGTTATTGAATCAGATGAGCGTCGGCTAAGGAACGTTGTGATTATGTGTGTCTGTGTTGATGAAGACCTAAAGCTGCTTAAGCTTCAAAGGGGCTTAAACTGTCTGTTTTGACTGCTCAGCTTGAAGCTCTGCATCTTAAGGACTGGATCAGGTGTTCAGTCCATTTATTTTATAAACTGCTATCATATGCATGTTGGAATTTTGTCTTATGATTTCTGATTTCTTTAAATTGCTTCATACGATGTATGTATGAGCTAAATAATAGCTGTAATACATCCTGTAAGTCAGTTGTATTTCTGTACTTTTGACCCACAGAGATCCTCCGCGTGTCTCACCTCAGTATTTCTTGCCAGGAGTTGCATCTGTCTTAACCGAGACAGACGTCTTTTTTTAAACACGACAAGTTTGATAAAGGTCATCCCGTTATTAAAACATCTGTTTGAAGTATGAACATGAGAGGTGGGCACAGCTGCACACCTACACTCCGAGCACATATTTTAGAGGGGAGTCACGAAAAGTGTCACAGCGACCTTGATCATCAGCGGCGTCTGTGCATTTGATATTTTTTTACTTTTTGTGTACAGACTTTGAGATTGAAGGACAGACAGCCAACGTTAAATTAAAAGTTTATTAACTGTCACTGTCACATTTATAGTTGCAGCGGGTAGAAGTGGAGCAAATATTAATTTAATAATAATAATACATTTATTTATATAGCAATTCTCAAAACAGATGTTACAAAGTGCTTCACAAGACAATAAAAGCAGATAAATAAAGTAAAAAATATGGTAACCGCTAAAACAGAACAGAACATCACAGAACATATCAATAATAATAAAAGTGGTAAAATGGTAGGACAAGTTGATAAAAACAAATATATATACATAAATGTGTATAAATGTACACATGCGTCCACAAACAGATGTATACATACATATATTTATACCCAGTTTTATATTTATAGGAATGCTATCCTAAAAAAAATGTGTTTTCAAAAGTTTTTTAAAAGTGGATACAGAGTTAGATGATCGTATCTCTGTAGGAAGTGTATTCCAGAGTTTGGGAGCCCTGACAGCAAAAGCCTGATCGCCTCTCGTCACAAAATTGGAGCTGGGAACAGCAAGAAGTAGCTGATCAGATGATCTCAGACCTCGTACAGGCGCATAGGGTGTTAAGAGATCCATTATGTATTCTGGGGTCAGACCAAGTTGTGCTTTAAAAGTGAGTAATACAATTTTAAAATTGATTCTAAATTGCAGGGGAAGCCAGTGCAACGATGCTCGGACCGGTGTAATGTGCTCCCTTTTATTAATTTTATTTTGTTTAAAACAGTATTTTTATGAAACCGTCGCTATATCCTGACAGTAGTGCATGAGACAGGTAATCAGAAAAAAAATCATGTTCCTCCGGTGCACAGCCAATAGGAACGCTCTCTCTCTGAAATGACCCGTGATTGGCCAACGTCTCCCGTCACGGGCTAGATTTTTTAAAACCTGAAAACAGAGCCATG
>CAKALU010057207.1:0-23817 GCA_916700995.1 Hozukius guyotensis | reverse complement strand
TGGTTTGTTGGTTGGTTTGTTTGTTTGTTGGTTTGTTGGTTTGTTGGTTGGTTTGTTGGTTGGTTTGTTTGTTGGTTTGTTGGTTGGTTTGTTGGTTGGTTTGTTTGTTGATTTGTTGGTTTGGAGGGGTGGGATGTGGCACAGTGAACAATCCATTAGATTTTGGTGGCGATCCGGATCATGATTTGGCTTCGGGAATCTTTTTTAATAACACCACAGGCTTTAAGACATGTGCAGTGTAACTGATGACGCGTCACCCAGCCTCTTTCCTTCTGCCTGCAGAGAGAGAGACAGAGAGAGAGTGGAGGGTGGAGGGGAACTATAGATTCTGCGTTTTTTCACATTAAACTCGGTGAAATTACAGTTGAGTTCGACCAAAGCTCACTTGGTGATTATTGGAAAGAGTAACGACGTCGGTTAAGGTGAGTTTTATTTAGTTTCTGTCCAGTTTCAATGAAGTGTTTTACGATGCTCCGCTACGTACAGCTGATCTCAACATAAACAAAAATACTCGTGGATGATGGTGCAAGCTGCACGGAGAGGAGGTGGGGGGCAATGGTACTCGGGAAGCTCGGCGGAGGTCTGCGCTCTCCGAGTGCCATTCTAGTTTGTTTGTGTTATTGTGTGACTTTGGTGAATCCGAACTAAAACCAAAGTAAAACAATAACACAAACTAACTAACCGATCGAGGCAGCGGTAGAGCAGCAACTCCCGTGTTCAGCGAGGTAAAATTACATTTTTTTTTCAATGGAGTCTGGTGGCTTTGGCGAGAGCATAGATGAATACAACGGCTTCAGTTCCCCGTCAGAAAGGGGCTGTCTGACAGCAAAGTATAGCGGTGAAAATATTCTAAATATAGCGTACACTTAAAGTGATATTGATCACAACAGTAACTCCTGTCTGTTTCTCCAAACTGGGGGGCGTGCTGACCATCATCTGCTGCAGGCAATACACTGACTGTATATAAATACCTCATACAACCTCACTTCAAAACACCCGAACTATCCCTTTAAGTATAAGACTTTTTTTTAGGCTTTTAGGCCTCTGCACCCTGTGGAGGAGGCACTGAAACATTTTCTAGTTTCTTGCAGCTCTCTGTGAGTAGATTAAAAGATAAAACCAACACAGGCTTGTAAACAGAGATCACCTGATAAGTCTCATATAGGAACTTGCATTCCTGTTTGTGTGTAACATTCTCCGTTGCTGTGCTCTTCAGGACTGCGAGGCGCGATGACCTTCGCCCTGTCCATCAGGGACACGGCGACGTACGCCCGTCAGATGATGTTTACCACCACTCTGCTCGTGGTCTTCTTTACTGTTTGGGTTTGTGGAGGTGGCACCACCCAGATGCTGTCCTGCCAGCGCATACGGTACGCCTCTCCTCCCCCTATAGAACCCATTCCTGAGTCAAACTGGAGTTTAACACGTCGGGGGATTTCAGATCATGTCAGAGATAAATTTACTTTTTCAAATGCTTGTTTGTCCAGACTTTGTTCAGACATGTTTAACTGGCTCATCAGGTTAAAAAACTCTAAGAATCATCCAATATAACCTTTGGCTCTGCTCTGGTGAATGCTCCAGGCTTTTTTTTCACAGTACGCCCACCTCAGGAACTCGCTAAACGGGGGAAACACGCTTTCACAACACCGTTCTGCTCCGACAGTTTATAACTGCAGCTGGTTCACATGTGTTTGTTTTCCTTCAACAGAGTGGGCGTGGACTCTGATCAAGATAACTCTGTAAGTGTTGCCCCCTTGTGAAAAATACTTATTTCTGTGATGTGATAGTGAGAAAACTAGCTAAACCACATTTTTCTGTGTTTTGTACAGATGAGCATCACTGAAGGCTCAGAGAGAAGAAGCACCAAACAGGAAAGTGCCTGGCTGTTCAGAAAATGGTACAACTTTGACCACAAGTATCCTTTGCTTTGGCAACAAGTGATTTGTTTTTATTAACCCTTCTGAGAACAAAAATAGACCTGTTTTTGTCTTTTTTTAGGGAGGTACAGGGGGTCTTTAGGGGGAGATAGCAGGTCAGCAGTAGATGTCACATAGAAGTGGTGTACATCATCTGAAAGCTGGGAACTTAATTTGAGATGCTGCTCAGCACTGTGTGTCAAGTTCTTCAGAAATGAACATGAGTAAATTAATTAATTAACAATCCCAATTGAAAATGATCAATAGTTCCTCCTAAATACCACATTAAGACACCAAGACCTTGAGGAACACCATAGAGAAAGCCAAGCTGTGATTTGGGATTAAAAACTTTTGACATTTTGAGATTTTTGCAAGAATTGCGTGAGCACTTCTGTTGTGTAAACTGCTCAGAAACCCCAATATTGTCAATCTATATCTAGGAAAGCCATTCATCCTCTGAATGCTCTAGGTCTTTAGTTTGTGGCTGTAAAGTGTCATGAGGCTGTGATTATCCTAGAGGTCACCACAGGTCATTTTATACAGTGAGGTCAAATTAGAAAAAAAAAAGAAATGGTCTCACTACAATGAAATGGCTCCTATTGGGACTAACATCATCACACATGAATACAGTTGGGCTCATTGGATCCACAAGAGTCTCAGCTTTACAGTGATACCCAATTTATGTAATTCAAGACTGTTTAGGGACCGCAGTATGCAGAAATATTCAAATATACTATTTTAGAATAGGCGAAAATAACACATTTGTACTGCATTCAAAAAAACTGCATGTTTTTTGCCCCAAACTGCATGTGATTATCATAAAGTGGGCATGTCTGTAAAGGGGAGACTCGTGGGTACCCATAGAACCCATTTACATTCACATATCTAGAGGTCAGAGGTCAAGGGACCCCTTTGAAAATGACCATGCAAGTTTTTCCTCACCAAAATTTAGCCCAACTTTCGAGTGTTATTTAACCTCCTTCTCGACAGGACGTAATATATAAATATATATAACATATACAGCAGTAATAATTACACAGTCACAAAATACAATAACAAACACGAGTATTTAAAACTGCAGATAAAGTGCAAAAAACTACAAAACCTTTTGTAGTTTGGATAAATGAAGGCTAGAAGATGTGGACTCTAGTGGCGTCAGACAGTTGACTGTAGTTCACGGTGTCAGACAGCAGAGGGAGCACCCTGTATAGACCTGAAGACGAATGATCTCTTTTATTGGCTGTGTATTATGAAGGTCATTAATGTATTTTTAGTAAATTACCTAATTGAATTACTTAAGTTTGATGATTTTAAGTTGAACAAGAACCATAGGATTCATGAATCTCACTTTACAAGGAACTGTTTCTGTTTGTCGTGTCGTACCACTCTCTCTCTCTCTCTCTCTCTCTCTCTCTCTCTCTCTCTCTCTCTTAATGGTTGTTTTCTACGTTATGTGTCCTTGACTCGAGCCCCCCCCCTCCAGCTACCTGAAGCCCATCCTGACTCACAGCGGCCCCCCTCTCACCGCCACGCTGCCTCCCTGCTGCGGCCCCCTCGCCCGCTTCCTCACCAGCCCTCAGGCCTATGAGGTCAGACACTGGTTCATACAGGAGGAGCTATTTTTGGTTTTAAGCTGTATTAACCGATGAAAACTAAGTTATTTTGATGAATCATGAAGCGCAGAGGTCCAGTTTGAATCTTAAAGGCAGGGTTGACGATGTTCTCCAGTATCCACTATTTGTTCTATTGGTTGAAATGGTCTTTACACCCCGACAGCGATCCATTACTGATGAGCTCTGAAAAAGGAGCGGAAAAGAGCCGTCATCTGTAGCTGCTGTAATCCTGTAAAAACGTCTACCAATCACTGCCTCGCGGTGCGTTTGGAAAGAACCAATCAGATGCTAGCTCTCCAACATCGTCGACCCTATCTTTAAGATTGTGAAACGATAATAATCACTAACCAGAGTTACAACCTTTTATTGGTAAAACGTTTGCTTTATTCAAAGTTTAAAGGCCCTGACACACGGCCGTCGATGAGCGTCTGTCGGCCTAGTTTTGACGGTGTGTCCCGCACCGTCGGTTCTAGTCTGACCGCGTCGAAGGCTTTTTGAACGATTCGGCATGTTGAATCGGCGACGGAGGCCGTCGGTGAGAGAAATCAGTCTGATTGGCCGTTCAGCTTAAGCGAATCAGTAAACGAGAAAAGAAACGGAAGTGAGGAAAGCAAGCCAACGAGTAAAAGTCAAGAGGACAAACACAGAAGGCTCTTCTCATTTTTTCACTCCAGTACACAAATATTTTAACAGCGACGTGGCGGTCTGGAATGAAGCTAAGAGGTGTGAAAATGGTCGTCAGACGCTGCTTTATTTCATGTACGTATCATAACGGCTTATATATCTGCTGTCCTCGGTCTTCCGCTTCCCCTTTTTGAATGACGGATACAGACTACTGCTACTTGTTGGTATGGAGAGTTATTTTGTCTCACGCAGGCACAGAATGTACGTGGTAGTTGGCCGTTAGCTGTCGTCTTTGCGGCGTGTTAGAGAGCAACTTTTTGGCCAAAACACAGGCGACGTGAGGCGACGCAATTGCCGGCCTTTGTCGCCGCTAGTTCTTCGATGTTGGTTCAATGTGTCTGGGCCTTTAAGTGGTTTTTATTTAAGTTGTTTTATTCTGGTTTGTGTGAGTATTTAACATCAGTCTCTCTTCCCTCTCGTCAGAACGAGTGCCAGCTGAAGGATGACGACTCCGACCTCATCCTGACGGACGGCGACATCAACCTGACCTACGGCGACATCACGGTCAGCACGGACGCCTCGGGTTCCCACACGAGCGGCGGCCCGGCGGCCTTCGCCGGCATCTCCGACGACTTGGACAGAGAGTTGACGTACGGAGATCACGAGCTGGTGATGAGGGGCACGCGCCTGGTGCTGCCAATGGATGACTCTGAGCCGCCCTTTACGGACCCCCACCACCGCTTGCGGATGTGAAGATCAACGCAGCAGACCCCAGACGAAACCGTCCGACTCACACTGACCACGAGCCATCGAGCAAAAGACCAGTACCCGACACTCCTTCTATCACACTTTTTTGTTTTCCTCTTTTGCTCTTGCCTCATTCCTCTTTTTGTTTCCACACATTTCTTCTCACTTCCTCTAGCGGCAAATCACTGTCTCTACCTCATTCTCGCTCTGCTCGTTTCCCACACCTCTCTGGCGTCTGCCATAATTGTAATATAGTCTTATTTATTTCTTTTGGTATTCAATTGAAAAAGTCTCTTAGTTTGGCTTCAAGCTGCGTGTCAGTCACCTTACTGTAGCATCGCACAGAGGTCTAGCAGCATGTGTTTAAATGCAACCACTAGCTAATTTTGTCGATGTACAGTATATCAATAAGAGTACTATAACTTTGATATGCATGCTGAGGATGCTTGTTGTTTTTCTTCGTATGGGGGGCGGTTGAGGGGCTTTCGGGTCGACCTTGAATGTTGCTGCCTTCTCTCTCTGCGCATCGGAGGCATGCTGACCCAGTGGACAACTTTACTGTACGTTTTGTTACAATCAAAAGTGCCTGGGAATTGTAGTTTTAAGCCTGGCAAACCCCCATACTGGATCAGCTTCCTAGAAGCAGAGCCAGTTCAGGATGGGGCGGTAGTTTTCCTTTGTTAAAAAAAGAAAAGAAAAAAAAAACAGACACCTCTGTCCATAAGGTAGCAATATACTCAAGTTTGTGCTATTCGCCTGTAAATAGTGTCGTGATGCCACTGATCGCAGTGTAACCTGGCAGTGAAAGTTGTGGATCTCTCCCAGTGACCTTTGACTGTGACATAGAGAGGGACTTATTATTATTATTACACCGTGTTTTAAAAGCTGATGTCGCTCACAGCAGAACAAAGAAGGGCTGTTGTTCCCGAAAAACGAGATCCAAAATTTAACGGAGGAAAGACGTAGTGCCATTTCTGTCCTGCATTTTTGACATTTTGTGAATGCAGACGACCTTAAAGTGTTTTTGTATTATTTTTGCAACAGAGTACTTTAAGTACCGAGTCACACATTTGTCGTACACATTTAGCTTTTTGTGCGTACATTTTTCTATTACAATCGTGCATTAATGTCGAGATTTTCTCATTAAATGAACCTGAAAAACACACATATATATATATATACATGAAATCGACACCTTATAATTGATTATAACACAAGTGATTTTTGTGAGTTTGGCATATCAGAGAATTGATTATCTTTCTATAATTTTTTATCATCCATTAATCTGCCGTCTTTTTTTTGTGTAATTGATTAATCATTTGGTTTATAAAGTATAAAACGCTCATCACAATTTTCCCAGAGTTTAAGGATGACATACTTTAAATGTCTTGTTTTGTTTGATCAACAGTTGAAAACCCAAAGAAAAATAATATAATAATGGGAGACAAAAAACAAAGAAGCATATTATTTACATTTGAGAAGCTGGACGCGGTGAATGTGAGGAGTTTTTGTTTAAAGGTCCCATATTGTAAAAAAGTGAGAGTTTCATGTCTTTTATATTATAAAGCAGGTTTAAATGCGTCATAAATACTGTTAAACTATCAAAATGCTCAATATACGGAGAAATACACACAGCCCGTATTCAGAAATTGTGCGTTTGAAACAAGCCGTTAGGATTTCTGTCCATTTGTGATGTCACAAATATCCAATATATATAGAGCATTACACGGTTTTAAACGTAAACATTCTAAATGTGTCCCAGTTTATTTCCTGTTGCAGTGGATGTGAATGACATCAGCTGACAGGAAGTAAACATGGACCCAAGCTGTTGCCTAGCAACGCAATTCCGTTGAAATGCACTAAAATGGAGCGTTTCAGGCAGAGGGTGAATACAGGTATATTCAGGCAGACAGAATGAGGAAAATAAGGTTTTTTTTTTTTAACATTACAGCATGTAAACATGTTCTAGTAGAAACACAAAATACAAGTATGAACCTGAAAATGAACATGATATGGGACCTTTAAAAAAAAAAATTACTTAAACGATTAATCGATTATCAAAGTGGTTTGTTTTTATCGAATGATTGTTGCAGCCCTAGAGCCCTTTTATACTGTGAGGTACATAGAATCAGTGAATACGGGAAAGGAAAGGCCACATGATGAGCAGATATTTATTTATTTAGGTCGGTACTGTGGCAGTTCATCGTTATGAGAACTGTCGGAATAGAACAACAATCGATAGTTGTTGTTGATATGCTGGATGTCTTTTCTCTGCTGTACACAATAGTGTCCTTGAGGGTTAATGGTGTGATGGTCAAACAGGAGTATATTATATACTGAATTAATGCTAGTGTTAAGAGCCATTAAGTACCATTAAAAGTGTACTCGTTAATGGATGTGTGTTACATTAAACATGTAGTCTTACAGTATGTCAGTGTGGGTGCACTAAAAGAGGTTCGTGAGCTCTTTAGTGTTTTGTTTTGCAGCTGTTTACGCGGATTTAACAGGAAGCGTTGATAAGGTGTCGCCGTGGCAACGCTGTGTTGATGTGGACAGAAGCCAGAAAACACTCCGAACAACGGAGACTTAAGTTGATGTTTTTTTGTGGTTCATCGTCTTGGTGAGCCGGAGAAAAAAAAAATGTGGGTGCAAGAGGATGATGGTGATGATGATAGTGTTTCAGAGACGAGTGAAAGAAGTAGATGATAATGGAGGAAGGATAGTTTATAGGCCTGTTTGTGTGTTCGTGAGTTCGTGACGATACAGAGGTGGAAGGAAGACTTTTAGATATCTCTTTTCCGTCCACAGTTTATCTTCTGCTGTGCAGGAACTTCTAATTGAAAGTGTTAACTTTTTTTTTGTTTAAATCATAATCTGCAGGCCTCTTGACGCCACATCGTCCAGGAAATGATTTATTCTTTCTACCATTTTATACTTTTTTTCGTTTGTGCTGTTATTGAATATTATTTTGTTGAAGGGAAAAAGAATAATTTGCACTCCATCCATTTAGAATGTTTTTTTTTTATCATTTTTGCTCTCATGTTTTATCAAACAGCTGCTTTTATATTATTTACCTTTATGTTTTTGGAAGGTCGTGAGCAAATTCATGTCGGTTTAATGAATGAATGTTTGTTGACGTTTCTTTGTTAAGAATTAATTCCAGATAGCAGTGGCAGCCGAGATGATTAAGAGTCCTTTCATACTTCACCATTCAGGTACTTTGTGTGTGTTCTACAGAGCATTTAATCATTCATCTTCCGCTGATGGTGGAGGGGAAAAAAACAAATATATACAAGCAGAATTTTGTGCCACTGTTCTTTAAACTGACACATGAAACAATGTGAAAAAGCTGATGTAGGTTTTTTGGTGTTTGCCTGCTGCTCCGCCAGCGTTGTTCTCTCTCTGTTCTCTGAATGGTGACTAGTGATCGGCTTTCATCGTTGGACATCCCGTCTGAAGTAGCTGACCAAAGAGGCCTGCTGTGCTTTGTGTGTTTCCAGACAGTCCACTCTTATCTTTATACTGCAAAACTATCCGTGTGTGTGAATGTGTGTGTTCATGCCCTGCAAGTGTATATGGATGTGTGTGTGTGTGAGAGTGAGAGAGAGAGAGAGAGACGTTGTGTTTTTCTCTCTCTGTGTTGCAGGTACTGACTGTTTACATCTGTGTAAATATACTCTCACATGTACGTGCAACAGTCAATAAACAGAAGCCTGAGCTTTTGATTAAAGGCCTCGCTCTAACAGCCTCCTCATTTACCTTGTTTCCTCTTTTTTAATTTATTTATATGTCTAGGTTGTGTAAGAACGCAGCTGTCGAACTCCAGTGATTTTTACCTGACTGACCCGATAGACACATGGCAGGTGATTGGATGAACCATCTGTCAATCAAGCTCTGGCCGAAGCCAGTCAGAAGAGGGAAAACCATAATTTCCATCAAGAAAAGGCTTCAGTGCAGTCGTAATAATACGAGAATAAAGTCATAACTTTACGAGAAAAAAAGACGTAATAATACGAGAATAAAGTCATAACTTTACGAGAAAAAAAGTCATAATATAACGAGAATAAAGTCATAACTACGAGAAAAAAAGTCGTCATATAACGAGAATAAAGTCATAACTTTATGAGAAAAAAAGACGTAATACGAGAATAAGTCATAACTTTATGAGAAAAAAGTCATAATATAACGAGAATAAAGTCATAACTACGAGAAAAAAAGTCGTCATATAACGAGAATAAAGTCATAACTACGAGAAAAAAAGTCGTCATATAACGAGAATAAAGTCATAACTACGAGAAAAAAAGTCGTCATATAACGAGAATAAAGTTATAACTTTACGAGAAAAAAAGTCGTAATATTACGAGAATAAAGTTATAACTTTACGAGAAAAAAGTCGTAATATTACCAGAATAAAGTTATAACTTTATGAGAAAAAAAGTCATATTATGAGAATAAAGTCATAACTTTACGAGAAAAATGTTGTAATAATAAAATTACTACTTTATAATATTATAAAGTTAAAATACTACGACTTTTTTTCTCGTAAACTTCTGACTTTATTCTCGTAATATTATGACTTTATTCTCGAAATCTCCGATTTATTTTTTTTCCTCAATGTGGCCCTAATACTCCGTCGTACCGTCGTACCATAGACCTACAACAATGATAAATAAAAATTAAAATATAAACAAAAAAACAGTTGTTCATTTCCACTAATTTTTTTAAAAAATCCACAGGGAGCCACTGGAGTTGAGCTAGTGTGTGATGTTAGAGCTAAACGACTCCTTTTCATGTTCATATGTTTATTTAAAAACAGTTTTAACTCGAAAGCACCATGTGAAATATGCACCTTGCTCTAATAACTTATTCTAACCAAGCTTACAAATCATCATGAATTGATTTTTTATGTTTTGTTGTCAATGATGAAATGAACCAAAAATAACAAAAAATCTTTTCATCCCCCCCTAAACTAAAATATAGATATGTCAGATTTCACTCCTCCATCCAGGATAAAGAGGCAGAGTGGTGTTATTATGAAAGCCGCGATCCTGCACAGCCAAGACTGATGGCCTTTTTATTCTCCCAGGCTCGATTTGTGCCAGATATCAGGTAACATGTTCCTAATATGGGCACAACTCCCTCCAGTCTGCTCAAGAATGTCTGGATAGTGGCGTTACAGTCCGGGGAGGAAACAGTCGTTTTAAAGGGGCCACTTAGATAGACGCCTCTCTCTCAGCTGAACTGTCTTTAAACCTGATTAACACACAAGTGTTGATGTTGTTAATCATTACAAATCACTCAAATGTACAATATCATATTTAATTCTATAACGGTATTAAATCAAGCAACTTGTTATGATACACAAATGACGCTCTTCTATTACAGTAGCAGATGAAGGTATGTATTTTATGCTGCATTTGAATTCATCCAGTAAATAATGGTTGTTCATTAAATAATGACTTGCCTTTACTCCTGCACAGTAAACATCTCCAGCCAGATGTTACTGACAGAAGGACCCGCACAGACTGAACATGTGGATCTCATCAACACTGATCTGAGGTAACAACGGTCCACCTGGTGTTTGTTAAAGGTCTTATTGAGAACATTTTTATGTCGATGAATATTTTTTTTTAAATAATCCACAGAGCTTTTAGAAAGGTGCCGAATAAAAGTATGGCTTTTCCTGAAAAAATATATATATATTATGACTGTGAATTAATCATTTAAAACATTTTGGCGGGCCCAAAATGAATGTTTTGTTTATCTCTGTGGAAGATACCCGACGTAAAATGACGTTGACATCACGTGGTATCTCTGGGTCGTCAGTTAGTGTGGAAAAAAACGGATAAATAGCTGAGATTGACGGAGGTGGTACGTGTCAACAGGCTCCGTCCTTTCCACGCTTCCCATTCATTGTGTATGTAAGCAGCCGTGCAATGCATTCTGGAAGCGTGGCGGCAACGCGATTTGAGAAACGGACCTTCACGTCGCCCGCTCTTCATTTTGCATAAAATTGAGGTCTAGGCTACTTTATGCAAATCAGGGGGCGTCCGAGTCCACTGCGACTCGCTGCCTCTCAAAAACTCCTGAGGAACTTTTTAAACTAACTGTTGTCGATCCAAAATAAAGACAGATTCATCAACTGCTTATTTCTGGCATAAAATGTTTTCATAAACACATTTCGGTGAACTATTTTTTGTGAAATAAGAGAAGAAAGTTTCCAAACGAGGCGCCATATTGTTTCCGGTTTGAAACCTGGGAGCAGCAGACCCACGGAGGGAAAGCGTTCGTCCAATCAGGTGTCGAATGTGTTGTGTCTAGTGGCAGCCCATCAAGCGTCCAATGCTGGGAAGCGGCACGTCCCCTCGAGATAAAAAACGCCCCGGTGGACACGAACCATTCCCATTCATTGTCGATCCAAAATAAAAACTTCTCGCATTAAATGTTTCATAAACACACTTGAGGGAACTATTTTTGTGAAATAAGAGAAGAAAGTTTCAAAACGAGCCTCCATGTTGTTTCCGGTTTGAAAGTTGGGAGGAGCAGCCCACAAGGGAAAGCGTTCATCCAATCAGGTGGCTTGTGGCTTGTGTCTAGTGGCAGCCCATCAAGCGTCCAACGCTGGGAAGCGAGACGATCGCTCACGATCATAAACACCCCGGTGGACACGTACCATAAGTGCCTGGCAACAACTTGTTGTGAAGTGAATACAACGGCACCAAGGAAGTGAGAATGAGACATCTGGTGGCTGAATGTTATCAATAGCACCTTTAATTATTCCAACAAGTCAGTGATGGGTTACGAGTTGAACGTTGTTTTATGTCTAGAAGAAGAAGAAGACATTTATGGTGTCAACATGTTCGTAAGAAGCCGTATTAAACACAACACACTTGACCTTAAAGCCCTCCCTTCATACCTTCATCCTGACTGTGCAAACACATGAAGCATCCTCCTCACTCTCACCAGATGTGTATCTCTGTGCATGGATGCACTTTGGATGTAGCTCAAAGAGGCTGTTTAGTCTCAATGACACTGTTGATATAAAAGCTGGCATATGTAAGAGGAACACCTTTCGGACATTTCATCATCCATTTGTAATTGCAATGTGGATTAACTCTGAGGGGTTGAGTTTTAAAGGGCTGCATGTATTTACTTCTTGAGGTTGAGAATGAGTCATCTTGATGCAATTTCCTCTATTCATTACCAAAGAAGGAGACGAGCAGTGAGGGGCAAAAACAGAAGAACTTAACAAGTCAGTCCATCTTCTGTAAACAGCAGACATGTTAGAGAGATTATAGGGATGATAAATGTTCATGGAGATCTCAGCACAGCCGGCCTCTCTAACACAGAAAGGTCCGTTGTTGAGTCTTCGTGCTCGTTGATGCAGAAAAGTTATTTTCTTCCAGTTTTTGCTTCGAGGGGCCGATGAGAACTTTTACTAAGAGAGAGAGAGCTTGTGAATTCCTGGTTGAGGTCATTGTTTATGAGAGCTTACAGAGGTTTTGGCTCATGTCCTGAAGTTTTTTTTCTCTGCTCCCTCTGTCTTTTAAAGCTGAGCTGCCTCCGCACATTTCACCTCTCGGCTAAACCCACCGGACACACACACAGAGACACACAGACACACTACTGCTCCTACTGCTGCTGCTGCTGCTGGTGGTGTGGAGTGACACACAGAGACACAGACGCACTACTGCTGCTGTTGCTGCTGCTTCTGCTGGTGAAGAGTGAAAGACATCTCATCTGTTCGCTTTCGAGAGGTGAGTCCAAAAAAAGATTATCAGGTCGCTGCTCAGGTCACTTCAGGTGATGTTAAACAGGACAGAAGAAGAAGTTTCTCACATGGCACATATTTGGCACAGTTGTGCATAATTGCTGCTTTTTATCTTATCGGGTGGAGTCTTCCGACATAATTGAGTCAGTTACATCCTCAGTTAAACACACAGAGAGTCCTGACTGTGAAATACTGAAATGTGCGTAAAAATATATATTTTACTCCACTTGGACCATTTTGCTCACTCAGTGGCACAACAGGTGGATGCGCTTTGTTTGGCACTGCACGTATTTTGGACTCAAACCTGTTTATTCGGTTTATTCTGTTTATTTGTTTTGCACAATTTAAGACTATACAACATAAAAAAATAAATGAATAATATACAGTGCAGGAAGAGGCAAAAAAAAACACTAGGCTTATCTGAAGCCTCCACCTAGAGACAATATTGATATAAAGAAATAATAAATTACATAATAGTGATAAACAATTAGGACAAGATATATATAATAACAACAATAACAATACACTAAATATATCAAAAAAGATAAGTGTGTGTGTGTGTTTGTGTGTGTTGCGTGGAAGTGTATGGTTAGTGTTTGTGAGGAGGATATTGATTTAAATATCTATAATGATTTCTGGGCATCGTAACCAAACAACCTCGATATTTCCATCAAATATGTTCATGTATTTTTTCTTTGGAGCAACTTAACTTTATATTTTTTAGAAAAGAAATATATATAATAGACATTTATATATAGTTTTGATGATATATATATATATATAGTTATATTGCCCAGCCCTACTCTATATAAACTGTATATATATTTTAGAGGCTGATCATGTGTTTTGTGTATAAGATTATTCTTCAAAGTATCTAGTAACTATAACTGTTGGATCACTATAATAGAGTTTATTTAGTACACTATTTCCCTCTGAAATGTAGAAGTATAAAGTAGCATGAAATTGAAATACTCCAGTAAAGTAAAAGTATACTTAAAGTGGCAGTAGGCAGTATATATTTTTGGCATCATTGGGCAAAAATTCCATAATAACCTTTCAGCATATTGTAATTCAAGTGTTCTTTGAGCTTTTTATTATTATTATTATTATTATTATTCATGTCCTTAATATCAGGGATTTCCTTTTAAAAGTAAAAACGATGAAATAACCAAAGTTTGAAGATGTATTTTCATCTGATGCTACTGATATTTACTCTATTAACAGCTTTAAGTTACTTTATATATCAAGATTCCACAACGAAAACTATGATTACTTTATAAAATATGATGCTGACGCTGTTACAACCCAAAAAACCCCACCCAAAATCATATAAAGCATTTAAAATGAGCAACTTACATGTTGAAGCATCAATAATTATGATAATATATGTTAGATATAAAGTAATGGAGTATATTCATAGTGTGGTTTTGCTACTTTTACTTAAAGGTCCCATATCGTGCTCATTTTCAGGTTCATACTTGTATTTTGTGTTTCTACTAGAACATGTTTACATGCTTTAATGTTAAAAAAAAACTTTATTTTCCTCTTACTGTCGGCCTGAATATACCTGTATTTACCCTCTGTCTGAAACGCTCCGTTTTAGCGCATTTTGAAAGAATTGCAACAGAACTGCATTGACATTGCTAGTCAACAGCTTAGGTCATGACATTCACATACACTGCAACCAATAAATAAACTGGGACACATTTAGAATGTTTTACGTTTAAAATTGTGTCAAGGATCTAAATATTGTACATTCGTGACATCACAAATGGGCAGAAATCCTAACGGCTTGTTTCAAATGCAGAGTTTCTGAATACGGGCTGTGTGTATTTCCCTGTGGATTGACTGTTTCGATACTTTCACAGTATTTATATAGGACTTAAGCCTGCTTTATAATAAAAAAAACATGAAAATCTCCCTTTTTTATAATATGGGACCTTTAAGTAAAGGATCTGAATGCTTCTTCCATCACATGCTCCCTCATACATACCATAAAGTCTGATTGTACGATGTGATGTCCTCCAGCACAAACAGCTGCTAATAGAAGCATCAGCTCTATAGATCATCTGATGTTATTATTATTATTATTATTATTGTACAGCTGGCATCAATGTAACGAACACCAGATCCCAAAGGCACCATGTGTGGCTTGAAACTGTTAAAACATACATCAGCTTAGCGTCGCCTCCCTTCCTGGTTTGGTTGGGCGGCTGCCAAACCAAATGCATGATGTCATTAGAGAGACCTGGAGATTACAGTCCTGTTTCTCTGGCACACTGGACCTCCTTGTGGCTCCAGTATGACTTCACCACCCTTCAAAAAGCCATAAAAACCGTGTATACGTCACTGTGAGTAATAAATTAACCCACATTCAACTTGAAAAGGAAAAAGGCTGCTCTTTCTTCAGTCAGATGCATCGTAGAAGTCTTGTTTTATTTAAAGGTCCCATATTATAAAAAAGTGAGATTTTCATGTTTTTTTATTATATAGCAGGTTTAAGTTCTATATAAATACTGTGAAAGTATCGAAACACTCAATCCACAGGGAAATACACACAGCCCGTATTTAGAAACTCTGCATTTGAAACAAGCTGTCAGGATTTCTGTCCATTTGTGATGTCACAAATATACAATATTTAGATTCTTGACGCAATTTTAAACGTAAAACATTCTAAATGTGTCCCAGTTTATTCCTGGTTGCAGTGTATGTGAATGTCATCAGCTGACAGGAAGTACACATGGACCCAAGCTGTTGCCTAGCAACGCAATTCTGTTGCAATTCCGTCAAAATGTGCTAAAAGGGAGCGTTTCAGACAGAGGGTAAATACAGGTATAATCAGGCAGACAGTATGAGGAAAATAAAGTTTTTTTTGAACATTAAAGCATGTAAACATGTTCTAGTAGAAACACAAAATACAAGTATGAACCTGAAAATGAGCACGATATGGGACCTTTAAAATGTTTGATGTAAAATCAGTGTGCACAAATCCAACAGTGCAGTTACAGATTCATAAAGCCTCGTCGCATGTGGTGTATAATTTATAAACCAGTTCTTCTTTGGAGCTGTTGTATGTCAGATGCCTGTGAGGTCTCCTCTCCAGCATCAGGACATTTGCCGAACTATACTGGGAGCTTTGAAGCCTGCAGTTTATTCAGGCAGAGACATGCTGTTTGTTGAGAGGACAGTTTCATCATGTCTTTTTTATTCTTGTAAATGGAGCAGAGAGACGGACAGAGAGAGAGAGAGAGAGAGGGAGAGAGAGGGAGAGAGAGGGTGTGTCTGAGTGCAGATGACCGAGCTGATGAAACACATGAAGCAGCAGCTCTCTCACCAGCCCGGCGCTCTCTACTCCTAAATAGGCAATGCAAGTTTGTTTGTCTGTGTGGGCTGAGCGAGGCTGAGAGGAGGCAATATATTCTCTCTTGTGGTGTCAAACTGCTCGTCCTCTCCCCCTTTTTCTCCTCATGAAAGCTCATGAATTGCACATGATTACTTTGCAAATATAAAAGAGGAAGAAATGATAAGAGAGAGCAAGAGGCACAATAAGACGGGAATGAAAGAGACGGAGAGGGTTGGATGCATAGATATAAAACATATATAGGTATATGGTTTATTTCTAAAAGAGAAGAGCATCCTTTACTTAAGTAAAAGTATCAATACCACAGTGCAAGTTTACTCTGGAAAAAAATCATGTTCCTCTGTGTCCTCCGGTGCTCCTAACGGCATCTGCAAGATTTCACAGACCAGAGGAAAACAAGCAGTAAGAGCTGATCTGAGGTCTGCTGTCCAGCTGCCATCTATGAGAGCCGGCTGTCAATCACTCGTGAACTCCGACCAAACGGTCAAACTAGGCAGCGCTGATCAAATATGAATCAATATTATGTTACGTTAATGCCTATTTCTCTCCTCAGATGTTTTCAGAATCATCTTGTAGTGCACGGTTTAGCTGTAATATGAGAAAGTTTGTGACGCCGCCGCTATTGTGAAATCTGGTGAAGGAACGCCAAGTTCCGGTCACATGACCGGAGCACAGCCAATAGGAACGCTCTCTCTCAATGAAATGACCTGTGATTGGTCAAAGTCTCCCGTCACGGGCTAGATTTTTTAAAGCCTGAAAACAGAGCCATGAGGAGGAGCAGAAGTCTAGTTATCTCTCAGAACACTTGAATTACAATATCATGAAATGTTATATGGAATTTTTGCCCAATGATACCAAAAATATAAACTGCCTACTGCAGATTTAAGTTAATTACAGAACTTGAGTAAATGTACTTGGTTACTTTCCACCACAAATGGCCGTTAGTGGTGGAATGTCTTTCCGTTTTTTGACCATTTTCATGGTTGTGGCTGGAACGTAAATTGCGAAACTCTCGTGTGATGGTTAAAGTTAGGCATTGACTTTGAATAGTTAAGGTTAGGATAGGTCGTCGGGCAGCGAGTCTCGCAAACCTCACATGTCACAGAAATGCAGTGCGCATGAAAAATGTATGTTTTATGATGTTTTTATGTACTGACATAATGATTCTAATAGTGAAGCACATAAAATATCGCTCCACATATCAGCAAGAGGGACTGACTTCTTCTGTGTTTAGAGGGTCGAGTCATGAGACCGACGAGAGCTGAAGTGCTCGCCGGCTTACAGTGAGGGCTTTATCTTAGTGCTTGTGAATGTGTGTGTGTGTGTGTGTTAGCAACACTCGGAGCCATATCCGTTGGACGGGAGTGTTACTGTGTTGATAACGTTCCCCTCGTGGCCTTTTGTCCACACATATTTGACCTCAGTGTGTCTGGGTCTTGCAGCCGCACCCTGGTTTCTTCAGTGTCTCACTGACCTTATGTCCGCGTTGTAATAATGTGTGTGTGGACTAATGAGAGCGTGTGTCTGTCCCGTTGTCTTGTCCCTGTGTTGTGAGTCACTGTTCCTCCTGTGTGGCTCAGTCTGTCACTGCTCTGTCTGCCCGCTAACCAGATTTGGAGGGTGACACATGGATGTCCAGGGCGAGAGGTCATGTTTGTTGAGAGACGAGCTCTCAGACACATAGACGGGGCTGTTGTTGCCATTGGTAACAGTGAAGTGTGTGTGTGTGTGTGTCTGTGTGTGTGTGTGTGTGTGTGTGTGTGTGTGTGTGTGTGTGTGTGTGTGTGGGCGCTTGTTCCTCTCACACTGAGCGATTTGATCTCATTTGTTCAGGAAGTATCGGCCAGATTTCCTGTTTCACTTTAGAGAGAGGTGATGGGCTCGTAGCCAAGAGGCAACACCTACCAAACAGTCCATGCATCGAATCTCATGATAGGACGTTATGTGAGATATATATATATATATATATATATATATATATATCACAACAATACAATATATGCATTTTCATACAATCACTTTCTTTTTCCAGCAGTTAATAGTGTAATATTCAAGAATTAAACAAGATAAAACTACAGCAGGAATGCACCGATACTGACTCAAATAGTTGGATTGGGTATCGGTGATGATGGGGGGCCGATCTATTCAATTAAATTCTATGTTTGTATACATTATATACTGGAATTTTAATTCATGTTTAAGTTTTGACCAAATTGTTGCTGCATTAAAAAAGTTTACATTTCAAATTTCAATTTAATATTTAATATTTAATATTTGAATAATAAACAACAAGTCAGTAAATATATATCTATGCATTTATTTGTTAGGAAAGCAATATTTAAGTCAAAACCTGATGTTGCCTTGCACATAAAAGAATGATCTCAGTCACTTCCACACAGTGGTATCGGGACTTAAAAAGTCATATTGGTGCATCCCTAGATAGAGATAGAGATAAAACAACAACAACAGAAAAAGGGGGATAAATATCCACCGCCCCAAAATGCACATAAACAAACCCATCAAAAATGATGATAATGGAAAATAAATAATAATGATTTTCCACTCCAAGGTATGATAGCATAGATAAAGATACAGGTACAATATTTACTTTTGGAAAGGAGAATATAAAATGTGTATATATATATAAATATATATATATATATATATATATATATAATAATATATAATAATATAATATAATTATAATATAATAATAATTTATATTGTTTATTTTTTGGTTATATATATAATTATAATTATTATTATATTATATAATATAATAATATATAATTATATTATATAATATAATTAGAATATAATAATAATTTATATTGTTTATTTTTTGTTTATAGCTTATATTGTAAATTGGTAAAATTTCTATTTTTTTTATTCTTATTTTATTCTAAAATGTTTAACTATTCTATTGTTATTTTTTACTGCTTATTGCACCAACAAACCAAAACAAATTCCTAGTGTATACCTGATACACTTGGTAATAAACAAGATTCTGATTCTGAGAATATAAAAGTGAGGTATTTCTTGGACCATTTTAAAACCTTTATGCTCCTTTTTTTTTCCAGAGATATCAAATTGGACACATCACCAGCGACGTATTTAACTACGATTCTCTTTATTTGGAAAGAATATATTTATAGTTTTGTTTATTGTTCCAGATGACCAGCAGGTATTTTTGGCTCTATTAAAAGCGCGGCTTTTGAGGTGGGGAGGTTGGAGCTGCATTCCGGCTGTATTGTCTATCAGGACAGTAAAGTCACCGGGTAGAGCTGACACAAGATGAGACTGTGAACATGCTGCAATGATTAATCGATAAATTGATTAATCAGTTAGTTGTCAACTATTAAACTAATCGGCTTGAGTAATTTTTTAAGAAAAAAAGACTCCAGCTTCTTAAATGTGAATATTTTCTGGTTTCTTTACTCCTCTATGGCAGTAAACTGAAAATCTTTGAGTTGTGGACAAAACAAGATATTTGAGGACGTCATCTTGGGCTTTGTAAACAACATTTTTCACCATTTTCTGACATTTTATAGAACAAACATACAACGGAGTATTAGGGCAACATTGAGGGGGAAAAAATCGGAGATTTCGAGATTAAAGTCATAACTTTACGAGAAAAAAAGTTGTAATACTACGAGAATAAAGTCATATCTTTACGAGAATAAAGTAGTAATATTACGAGAATAAAGTCGTAACTTTACGGGAAAAAAAGTCGTAATATTACAAGAATAAAGTCAGAATATTACATCGTAATTATCATCGTAAACCTATGACTTTATTCTCGAAATCTCCGATTTTTTTTTCTCAATGTGGCCCTAATACTCCGTCGCACAAACAACTACTCGATTAATCGAGAAAATAAAGAACAGATAAATCGAGAAATGAAAATAATTATTAGTTTGCAGCCCTGCTGTGAATATGCAGCAGACTGTGTGAAACCAGATGTACTTTATATTAATGCCGTCAGAAAGTCATAACAGGAAGAAAATGGATAAACAAACATGTCCTGCAGCTTAAAAAGCTCATTTGACAACTTGATTTTTAAACAAAAGTTAATAGATAGTCTGGCAAACACTTAATAAATAATTGGCAGTTTTCCACCGTTGGACTTTTTGGTGTTTATATCAAATGTAAAAGCAGGAAATGTGTTGTTTCAGATAACAAAAATGGCATGAGAGATTAATATTTATGATATTTATACTGACAGTTTGGTACAGTAATAGCAAAAACAATATTTGGCTACTACAGGGTAAATGCTGGCAACATATATTTCCGTGTTATATACAAATTACCATTCAAGCATTATATACATACAGTATATAATAGCATTTTTCATTTGTGTCAATGTCAATCTGCTTTATGGTCTATTTGACTCTAAATGGGACCATAATTTACTAAATGAACATCATGCTGTATTGAAGAAGACTTGAAACTAGCGATTGAGACCATAAACTCATATTTACAATGTTTACTGAGGTAATAAATTAAAGTGAGAAGTAGGCTCATTTTCTCATAGACTTCTATACAATCAGACTTCAGAGGAGTCGCCCCCTGCTGGCTACTAGAAAGAATGCAAGTTTAAGGCACTTCAGCATTGGCTTCTCTTCTTAGACTCGGAGGTTACCCACATTCTTTTAGCTCTTTTTATGGTCTCTACCTCCCTACCCTCCTGAGGGGTAAATATCTGGCTTTATAGCTGCTAAATGCTCCACTATGTTAACCAGCTGGTCGTTAACGTGTCGGTCTGCTGTTTGCTGCTGCTGAGCAGATAGTGTACAGTGAGGGGTTTTCACTAAAAAACAGCTATGAGAGCGTGAGAGTGAACCAAAAACAGTACAGTTGTGGGTTGGAAATCCAAAACAATGAGCTGAAAGAAGCCTAAAAAGTTAAGTCAGATGATAACTCTCTGTGGGTTCGTCACTATGAGCAACACCTTTACAGTCATCCATCCATTGTTACTAGGGATGCACCGATAACACTTTTTTTCAGACTGAGTACAAGTACTTACATTTGGGTACTCGCCGATACCGAGGACCGATACAAGTACTTCTCTGTGCCAAAAGACCCTCGTTAACAGCCAGCTGGAGGGTGTGAGCGGCACATGGCAGGCTGGGGAGTCCCGTATACGAGGCGTTGCGCCGTGACCAGCTCTAGGTCAGCTTGGAAAGGCTCGGGGTGAAAGTGGTTCGCCAGCTTGACAGTGTTCCCCATCCGGACCTCGCCGCACCGTGACGGGGCTCCCTGCTCCCGGTGCGACTGTCGACCGGGGCGTACTGTCCTCAGTGCGCCCCAACCGCGTCGTGCCGCGGCCCACGCAAAAGGCGCCAGGGGTCTGTGGCGTTGTCGGCAACCCACCCGACCCGTCTTGAAACACGGACCAAGGAGTGTAACGCACGCGCGAGTCAGAGGGTGCATGCAAAACCCCGTGGCGCAATGAAAGTGAGGGCCGAGTGAGAGCGTGAGGACCCAAAAGATGGTGACGAGAGGTTAACGTCACGCTGCTGTAAAGTTTTGCGAGTACGAGTACATGAGCACATGAGCACAGTATCGGACCCGATACCCAATACTGGTATCGGTATCGGTGAATCCCTAATTGTTACTATAAAAATACTGATTATAGCTGCTTTAAATTCAGTTGAATATTATTATTCTATTATCGCCAACTGACAATCACGATCAAACCCATCATGATCACCATCATCATCTGTTCTGCAGCGGAGTGACGGCTCCACAGACGGCACTTTACTCTGATTGGTTTGGGCCTTCAGAGTCAGACGAGCTTAAATAGAGATATATGGGATCATGATGGGAACGAGAGGAGACTGGACGCCTCGTGAGACAGGAAACACATTTGTTAGACTCAGTTAGGAACCGTAATAATTTCCTTTTAAAAAGACTTGTCTCTTAACTATATTAAATAAACTTCTTCATAGGTCAGACACAAAACAAATCACCTTGTGTGTGTGTTTGTGTGCTTGGTTGTATAAAGGGCATCTGGATGTAATTACAGATTTGATTGGGTCCATTACCACGGAGCACCGCATCGCGTTTGTCCTTTTTCACTAATCGGTCACCCAATTACAATGTTCTCTAAACCCACAAAGACTAATTAATGAGCAGGAAGGCGCCACGACTCCCCCCAGTCCACTCTGAGTTACGTCACTTACATCTGTTCCTCCTCTGCTTCTTTACGCTCCTGTTAACATTTAAATTGTTCTTGTTTCAAATGTTTTAATCTCCAACCTTTTCATTTCACACCTCTCAGTCTTTGCCATGGTGCATTTCTCTCTTGTTCCATCATTCGCAGCTTTGAATTAATTTTGACAGTCAGACGTGAGGGAGAAAATACTCAAATGGAATAATGATCGTGGTAAATAGGAAAAATGATAATGAGGATAATTACAGTAGGGGAAAAAATGTGTGTACCGGCAGCATTCAACAAATAAATAATTAAACAAATAAATAAACAGTGCATAATGCAGAATAAAGTGCTTAAGGCGTTTTAGAAACCCTATCATAATTACACTCCAGTTAGCAAAGTGCTATTGGAACCAATTAGCATTAATACGGGACAAACAATATATATCATAGGTTTACGACAACAAACACTTTTCAGCAAGGAAACATGCTATTATATACTGTATGTACATACGAGTCCATGCTTCAATGGTTATTTGTATATAACATGGAAATATATTTTGCCAGCATTTACCCTGTATTAGCTAAATATTGTTTTTTTTTCTGAGGGAATGTGAGGTGACACATATTACCGTACCAAAAAATATTAACTTTCAAATTTGGGCAATTTGTCATTATAGTATTTTGCACAAGCAAATTTAATCTGTCTTGGTCACACTCTCTCGTGCTGCATTCAATGCCATTTTTGTTATCTGAAACAACACATTTCCTGCTTTTACATTTGATATAAACACCAAAAAGTCCAGCGGTGGAAAACTGCCAAATGTTTCACTTGGAAATATTTATTACATGTTTTGCCAGATGATCTATTGTTACTAACTTTTGTTTAAAAATCAGGTTGTTAAATGAGCTTTTTAAGCTGCAGGGCATGTTTGTTTATCAGTTTTCTTCCTGCTTTGACTTTCTGACAGCATTAATATAAAGTACACCTGGTTTCACACAGTCTGCTGCATGTTCACAGCAGGGCTGCAAACTAACAATTATTTTTTATTTCTCGATTAATAGATTTAGTTGTTTTGTCTATAAAATGTCAGAAAATGGTGAAAAATGTTGTTTCCAAAGCCCCAAGATGACGTCCTCAAATGTCTTGTTTTGTCCACAACTCAAAGATATTCAGTTTACTGTCACAGAGGAGGAAAGAAACCAGAAAATATTCACATTTTAGAAGCTGGAATCAGAGAATTTTGACCTTTTTTTTTCCCCTAAAAAAATACTCAAACTGATTCGTTTAATAGTTGACAACTAACTGATTAATCAATTTATCGATTAATCGTTGCAGCATGTTCACAGTCTCATCTTGTGTCATACATTTGCTATCAAGTTTACCATCTTATCACCAACTTAAAGGGACTGTTTGTAAGAATCAGAAATTGCTTGTTAACAGCGACACCTGTGGCCGTTAAGTCAACGAAAGTCAGCGTCCTGTTGCTCGCGCTTGTGCTCGCTCTACATAGACATGAACGAGCATCGCTCAACACAGTGAGGCGACACACGTCAGCTAAAAGCACAATATCACTCTATATTTCAGCTGCTTGGCAGTAATGTTAGCTGACCAGACGAAGGTCTCTC
>CAKALU010057206.1:0-12933 GCA_916700995.1 Hozukius guyotensis | reverse complement strand
ACAACAAGCTGAAAGATGCTAAAACGCTACGTAGAGCTGAGGGTTTCAGTGGTTTCATCACTACGAGAGACCCTTTTCACATACATGTAGTCACAATGATCCATTGGTAATATAACATTTTGGTAGCCTAAAAAGTGCCTTATTCAGCATTCCGTTGTACTTAGCTCCACCCTCTTGTGTCACGTCTGGTTGCAAAAAAGAAAAAGATGGCGATTTTCAAATTGCCAAACTCGAGGCTTCAAAACCGTAGTCAACAAACCAATGGGTGATGTCACGGTGACTACATCCACTTATTATATACAGTCTATGTCTGTGACCCAAATGACAAACCTTCATTCACCTTGGTGTTTGTGAGAACTAATTGGTGCTTCTGTGATGTTGAATGAAGTGACGTTCACTTGCCTACATGCCGTATATTGACAACTGTTGTAAATATAAACGGTTTAAAAGTAGCTCTCCACTTCTCTGCAGCAAGTTTATTGCAAAGATGCTCCATCCCTCCATTAGAAATGTTTGGAATTCTCCTCAGCTGGCAGTTGCTAGAATAATACTCTTTCTCTACACAGTATGGTAAAAACAATGAAACCAGGCAGCTTTCCCTTTTAACTTTTCAGGTGCTCTGCAATCCTCTAAGACGGGTTGTTCTTATGATTTATTGTTTCCAAATTGACTAGTTGTTTTGACGCACTCGAGTGTTAACCGCAGGGGTTTCCAACAGCTGTGACCGCTTCAAATTATTATTATTATTTTTTTTTTTTAAAGAACCCTTAACTACCACAACAAAGACAGATGCTCCTCTGTTTCTCACAGCACAGGCCATGTGAGGCTGTCACCTAGTAACCAAACTGATCACAAAAGATTAGAGTTCACCTCTGTTAACCTTAAAGAACAAGATGTGCTCAGAGATTGGACAGCTGCATTTTAATACAGCATCATCAATGGGACTGTGGTTATGCGTAGCAGCTACATGTCGTGAATGACTTTCTGTGAATATGAGGAGAAAAATGTAAACAATCTATGACAAATCAAAGAACAATATTGGGTATCAGCATACTTTTCTCCTGTGTCACCCATGGGTAATTATACTGTACACACACACCCACAGATAAGCAGGTCGTGATGTGCAGTTTATGTTTCAGGGAAGTTGTTGTTTATGTTGCAATCCAATGCACGCATGCCGACTTGTTTTCACTGCCAACTCGTCAAATACGACACTTTGTCAGTGGCCCTGCGCTTCAAACCATGACGCTCTAGGTCTAGCTTCAGTTTTGGACGTGTCAGGGATGGCGTGTCAAGTTTCTGCTTGTTACATTCATAATGTCTTTTCAAAATAAACTTCCGCGTTCACAGGAAACGTACAGTTTCCACTCGTTACATGCATAGTGTCTTTTCAAAATAAACATCTGTGTTCATTGGAAACGTACAGTTTCCTCTCATAACATGCATAATGGCTTTTCAAAATAAGCTTCCGTGTTCACAGGAAACATAGTTTCCTCTCATTACATGCAGTGTTTTTTCAAAATAAGCTTCCGTGTTCACAGGAAACATAGTTTCCTCTCATTACATGCAGTGTATTTTCAAAATAAGCTTCCGTGTTCACAGGAAACATAGTTTCCTCTCATTACATGCATTGTGTCTTTTCACAATTAACTTCCGTGTTCAAAGCAAACGTACAGTTTCGGCTCGTTACATGCATAGTGTCTTTTCAAAATAAACATCTGTGTTCATTGGAAACGTACAGTTTCCTCTCATAACATGCATAATGGCTTTTCAAAATAAGCTTCCGTGTTCACAGGAAACATAGTTTCCTCTCATTACATGCAGTGTTTTTTCAAAATAAGCTTCCGTGTTCACAGGAAACATAGTTTCCTCTCATTACATGCAGTGTATTTTCAAAATAAGCTTCCGTGTTCACAGGAAACATAGTTTCCTCTCATTACATGCATTGTGTCTTTTCACAATTAACTTCCGTGTTCAAAGCAAACGTACAGTTTCGGCTCGTTACATGCATAGTGTCTTTTCAAAATAAACATCTGTGTTCATTGGAAACGTACAGTTTCCTCTCATAACATGCATAATGGCTTTTCAAAATAAGCTTCCGTGTTCACAGGAAACATAGTTTCCTCTCATTACATGCAGTGTTTTTTCAAAATAAGCTTCCGTGTTCACAGGAAACATAGTTTCCTCTCATTACATGCAGTGTATTTTCAAAATAAGCTTCCGTGTTCACAGGAAACATAGTTTCCTCTCATTACATGCATTGTGTCTTTTCACAATTAACTTCCGTGTTCAAAGCAAACGTACAGTTTCGGCTCGTTACATGCATAGTGTCTTTTCAAAATAAACATCTGTGTTCATTGGAAACATACAGTTTCCTCTCATTACATGCATAGTGTCTTTTCAAAATAAACTTCCGTGTTCACAGGAAACATAGTTTCCTCTCATTACATGCATTGTGTCTTTTCACAATTAACTTCCGCGTTCATAGCAAACAAACAGTTTCCGCTCGTTACATGCATAGTGTCTTTTCAAAATAAACTTCCGTGTACATAAGAAACTTACAGTTTCCTCTCAATACATGCATAGTGTCTTTTCAAAACAAACTTCCAAGTTTATAGCTGAGGTGCACTGACCAAGCTGCGGTACTTGATGCGGTTGCCGGGATGCACGCGCATGTTCACTAAACCTTCCTTTGACAAGTAAAGGTTTATATGTCTTTCAAAGAAAGGAGGAGAAAAGAAAGTGAAAGTGAGGGATAATGGACAAACAGACGGCTGCGAACAAAAAGAGGTGATTTGTTCCCATCAGCGATGTTATAGCTGGATGATACAGCTGTTGGTTGGAGGGAAGGAGAGAGGGGCATCTGTTCAGCAGCAATGTCACCTTACAATCAATGGCTCAGAAAAGACATTAACACACAAACACACACAACACACACACACACACACACACACACCAGCTCATTTCTTTCTGTTTATGTCCAAAGAGTATCAAAGTATCAATGGAATATTGGGAGCCAAAGTCATGTGCCCTTGCACAAACACGCATACACTCGTACTTTTGCATTCTCAAGGACCCTTAGTGACATAATACATTCATACTGAAATACAGTAATGTCGGTGGGTCGCAGGGGGTTAACAAAAATGTGCAATGCCCAAGTCTTACTACTCTCTACTCTCTGGCATCATGTTGGATAAAATGTTGGTGACATTCTCATGTAAACAAACACGCATGTAAACACAACGGGCGATATCGAGTTCAGCAAAAATTGTCGAGGTCATATATATAATTCAATATAGTAATTATTGTGACAGGCCTAGTCACATGAAGGCTCATTAGAATATCCCCCCCATCTGGCCATATGTCGTACGATAAGTTGATAACATAAAAATGATTGAGGAGATGTGCCTATATATTGTACAAGAAGTCGATGACATAAAAATTGTTGAGGTAATGTCCATATGCACTATATTTTTCTCGCAAGCCAATCAGAGCAGACTGGGCTTTTTCGGGAGGGGGCCTTAAAGAGATAGCCGCTTAAACGGAGCGTTTCAGACGGAGGGTGAATACAGGTTTATTCAGATAGACGGTATAAGAAAAATAATGTGTTATTTGAACATTAAAGCATGTAAACATGTTCTAGTAGAAACCCAAAATACAATTATGTCCCTGAAAATGAGCATGATATGTCCCCTTTAACTAAGAAAATACAGCATCTGCCCTTAAAATTAAGTCTGGGTGCTTTAATCTGCCCTTTAAAAGAGAAGCAGATGTGATTACCCCCTCGTGGCATTTTTGACAGTGTGACATTAACCACCTATTGTGACACCGACACAACCTTTGAGTTTTCACACACTTTCTTTGCCTCCGCTTTGGGTGATTAAATCCAAATGTGCAAATAAAGATCTCTTTGTAAATCAGGCGCCTGGCCTGTGAAATCTGCATCCAGTGAGACAAATGAATTTCCCCTCCTGTTGCCATAATCCCTTCCATAGAAGCCCTAATTGTCGTTTATGATGTTGACACGCAGGCTTTCTCAGTGTGCAGGGTGATAATGAGACTGTGTGTACTGTGTGTCCTGTATTTCTATGCTTATTGTAGGAACAAAAGTCCGCACAAGGAAAGGAAACTGAGGAAACACCTCCCCACTGAGGACACTTTGCCCGTCCTCACCTCTACAAGAAGTTATTTTAGGACAAGGACTTGAGTTTAGGGTTAGGTTTATAAATAGGTGTTGGGTTTAAGGTTATAGGGAATAAATGTAGTCATTGGAAGTCAAAGTGTTTGTGTGAGAGAGAGAGAGGAAGGTGAAAAAAAAGAACAAAGCTGACAGATGTTAATGCACCCGAAAAGATAAAAATGCAATAATATATATATTGGTGTGCAGCCACAGATTGTCAGGATATTATGAGTCCACCTGTTTCATCAAGGTGAATCTATTTACAGACACCCTCTGTGCCATGCTGTGTTTGAATGTGTGACCACAGAGCTGATAATGAACGACAAACTGTTTGCTTGTTTCCCCGTCTTTCAGTCTGCCTTAGCATGAGACTCGGATCTGGAAGCAGCATTTAATCAAAACAAAATAATGTAATATAATTATCAATCATAACATATCAAAATAAGATAATAACATAATCAATAGGATGCATTGTAAGTTGATTGTATCATTAGACAATCACATCAAAACAGTGAGTATATCAAAACTGTATTTCCCGATTTCCCTTCTGGTAGCAAACAACTATTTGCTATGTAAAGATATAGAGGAGTAATGTCTACCTGAGCAGAGAATGAAGTCGCTCTCTCTCTGTGTGTGTTATAATCCTAGTTTCTTTGTGCTTTAGTTGCACAGTGTGCCCCACTGGCTAGCTCACGGACGCCGCTCTGCACTGCTCTGCACTGCTCTCATACGGCGGTTACAGCTGATAACGCCGTCCCGACCCAGGGAGTCATCACGGAAGCATAGCACCCACCCTTCTGGCAATAGATATGCTTTCAATTTTGCGTTTAGCACCTTTTAAAAGCAGTTTAAACATAAATTATGTACTTTACCATTAAGATTAATAGTTTACAAGGTGATTCCTCCTTGCCTCGCTGTCGGACATGCTTGCTGAAAAAGGGGGTCATCATAGATCTAGTCTATCCTAGAAAAGTTATGTCCGTTGGAATAGCTGGAATGGATCTGAACCTGTTAACACGGTAGACAATGGGACACACTGTTGGAGAGACAGAGAAGAAGGGATGTGGGAAGACTACTATTTGCTGTGGTGTCTTTTGTTGAGTTTGAGGAGGTTCGGTATGCTTCAAAATGAAGTGCTTGTTGTCTAGCAGTGGCTGAAACAGCTTCAGGTGCTTTACCAGCACCCTCTCAGATAACATGAGATGAGATAAGGTTTTATTCACCCCCGAGAGAAGTTGTTGTACAGCAGCTGCAGTACAAAGAAGAGTGCAAATATATAAAATATACAATATCAATAAGGCGCAAATTCAAAATGCCAAAAAAATATAAATAGGTGAGGATCATATGAGTAGTTGCATATAACTATGTTTGTATAATATCCCAAACTGGAGTACTGGAGTGGAGTAGTACCAATCCTGATTCCTACTGTATGTAGTGTAAGAAAACCAAGACGGATTGCAGTCAGATTTATGATCCGTCTAACAGAGAAGCATAAACACAGTGCCGGCACTAGCCCTTTTTGGGGCCATAGGATTTGGAGAGAGGCATTCGTGGCCCCTTTGTACGATTCAACACGTCTCCCCCCTCTCTATGATGACAGTTTTTTTTTGCTTCGCCTTCGAATGTGACCTTTCAGAACAGGCATAAACACTTTCTCTTTAGACGTGTTTGAACAATCCTCCATAAAAACCAAACCATGCCCCAACCTTTACTCTGTAATTATTGACCCCTACTGTTAGTTGATATCAGATCAGAGGTTAGCTAACTTTTGTTACTCCAAAATGTCACATTTCTTGGAAGCACTAAAAGCAGCGTTGCTTCTACTTTTAAGTCTGTGCGAGTTCAAGATTTTACGGTGGATTTAAATTGCTTTGTCGGCCAAGAAGGTCAGAATATTTCCTCAAGCCTGCAGAGGAACCATGTAATCCTTTAGCTGCGGCAATCACCAAGACGTTGCTCCCACTAAATTCAGATTCTGATTGAGAGTGTTTTTGTTGGTTACCTGCACTGTGCACATACTGTAAATGACGAAAGGGAGCAGGTTTGGGCAAGAAGAAACTTCTGAAGCCTCGGGGAACTCAGGATTCCTCACATTCATCTACAGGTCATAAGAGATTCTGCGTGGAGTTTCAGAGTTCAGGAGAGGAAATTCGTGACTGGTGCTAATTACCAGCCTGTTGTTTTAGGGTGAGGTCACCATCAGCATCTCTTTTGCAAGCTCACAGTTTTCCTCGAACTGACTTTTCCCCCTCAAACAATTGGGGATTGGACACAGCAGTAAAGCAGGTTCACGAGAAATTCACGGTGTGCCTCAGAGAGTGTTGTGCTTCACACTTAAATAAGTAATTGCTCAAGGAAAATATATTTTTCATGTGACATTCAGATGGTAGGCCTACTGTGGCTTGAAACAGAACAGGGTGAAACTGGAATGCAGGGTTTGGGGGCTTTGTTTGCCCCGCACCACCACAACACCCCTTGTGACTCACGTTGATTTAACAGGAATATCGGCTAAATGTTTTCTGGCGTTTTCTGTTGCCAGTGAACCCGACCGCTTATCTTAGATGATTCTTCTGGGCAGTTCTCCAGACATTTAACTAAGCTATTAAAAATATAAATCACTTTTCTCTTAGTAAACATAATAATGTATTTTTGTGGTGGAGTGTACGCCTAGGTCGAGGCAGGGTAATTCTCTAAACACGTTAGATAACGCTTGCTAGCAACCTTTGTTGGCTTGTTTTTTTAAAAACAAAATTATTCGAATAATAATAGAATAATACCCAGTGATTTTCGAATAGTAGTTTTGCTTGGAATGCACATCCTTACTTACAATATCGGCTAAGCATTTCAGAGATGGCCAGAAAATGTTGCTAATAGTTTAGCTTTTGTTAACTGCAGCCAAAGGCTCACGGCTGCAGCTACGGTTAGCAGAAGGCTAAACTAGCAACATTTTCTCTCCATCTCTGAAACACTTCACCAATATTGTAGCTTGCTAGCGCCTTGAATCGCAGTTTGTCATCTCAGACATATGCGATATTGATTCTGGTACCAAACAACGCAGCAAGATGACATTATCGATGTGTAACTTTAGCCTACTACTCTGAGGTGATTCGTGTTTGCCTCCGGTCTTTCCTTTGTTTTGCCTCCAGCTAACATCGTGACATAATCATGACGTCGGTCTATGCTAGCATGCAGATGTTGGCATTTTGCTCAAAGCACATACCGCCTCACAGAGTCGCTAGTGTGGCTGGTTTCAGAGCCGTTTCAGCCAAGTTTTTCAGTCGGTAGCGTCAGCGCCTCTGCGGACATCTCTATTTCGATCAATCCAGCGCGGTCTACACAGGCTGTGTAATGGGACTTTCACACGCTGGCCGCTGGGTTCAGCACACATCACAGTGCGCTGCGCCCGAAGTTCTCACCACGAGCTGCGCGCACCGCGCCGTGCAAGCCATTGGAAATAATGGGCTTCAGAGTGCAATGGTGCCGTTACCGTGTTCTGAGTGAAAGGCTCATAACGACTCACACTTATACATTTAGATATTTTGCAGTGCTCAGGTCACCTTCTTGATCTGCAGTTTGTAGTTTGCAGTTGCATTTGTAGGAAGCACAAACAAGCATCAACTGGTTGGCTGAACACCAGGAAGTAGCCTAATACTGTATAATGGTTCAGTCAACACAGGAATTATATATCAAATTAAGTTAATTTCCTCTTCTACCTTACTATAATCATGTACATTACATGACATATATTTCCATAGCCAATGATAATGTATCATTTTCAGTTGTCTTTGCATCACATGTCCACCCAAAAACCTGCATATGATAGCACTTAAAACAAATTTCTATCTCACACAGATGATCCAACCCAGCTATATTCAACTTCTACTGCACCTTGGAAGTTCAATAAAGTAGACAAAACAGAAAGAAAAAAGCAACATCAATAGGTAAACATGTAAACTTACAAGGTTTCTCTGTGGCAGCCAAATCTCGGTTCCGGATATTGCAAAAGTAAACGTATTCCAGGCACTTGTATCTGCTGTCTCGTCCTCCCAGTCACTACCCAGAGCTCATGACCATAGATGAGGGTTTGAACGTAATTGACCGGTAAATTGAAAGATTAGCCTTAAGACTCAGCTTCGTCTTCAACATAACAGTCCGAATAAGGCTGTATCACTCTCTGACACTTGGGGAATCGACTTGCCCTCCGCTGACTCTGATCTTAACTGACATAAATCAGAGATGCAAACCTGAGGTCATGTTAAAACATCTCGTTAGTCACCACATGACTAATGAGGAAGTGTTTTATCTGGCTTGATTCACGCTGACACACAAGACAAACATTTGAGCGAAGGTCAGGGCTTGACGAGGCAGATGTTTAAGTGTCAGCTCCAACATCCTAAGAAATACAAAAAAGGAGAGTCTTTATCCAAATGTCAGTGTCATTTGGATAAGCTTTCACCTCAGCAGGTTGCAAAGGGACACTGAAGAACAGAAGTTGGTAGTTGGGACCAAAGAAGGAATGAAGGAAAGGATGAAAGGAGGGGAGGGAACCATAATGAGGATAAAAGGGAGAGGTCTGAGTGTTTCATCATGAGGGTGATAAATCATTAGTAAAAATGTATTCTGTAATCTAGTTGGATGACTGGCTTGTGATTGGGCGTGTGACTGTTAAATATTTGTTTGAATCACTGAACATGCACCGTTCCCTAGAGGGCTTGACCGGAGCTCCGACTGCGTAGTCACTCTGACTGAGCTATGTGAGAGCTCAACCAAACTGAGAAGTGAACGGATCATTTGAGGAAGTGATTCAGCTCAGTTTGTTCACCGAAAAAGATTCATTCTTTTGAACGAATCGTTCGCGAACGACACAACACTAGTCTCAGGTTGCCCGTAGGGTGACCCCAACTAATCGGCCGTTTTGGTCTTAGTCGTCTGAGATTTCTTTCGTCGATCAGTCATTTTTTTTAATGCTTTTTTCATGACTTATTTCTAAGGAAGTTATGAGCACATCTCTGGTAAACACAAGATTTAAATAGGTGCTTTTGCGCGACTCTTTGTGGAGAATTAGTTGATTAAATCAACTAATCGATTAGTCGACAAAAAAAAAATATTAGTGTTAGTTGACAGAGAATTTCTTTGGTCGAGGACAGCCCACTGGGAGGGCACGCAAGAGTGCAATATATCATGTTGTCTCCACTGGAAGGGCACCCTAGAAGGCACTTTCACGTTTTATCTACGATAGAGGCATCCAAGAGGGCACTTTTTTCTGCGTTTCTTTCGAACACGGCGGCACCCCTGAGTCCACCAGTTGTGCAGATCCATCCTCTACGGCAGATCTCGGCATACGAAAATGAACTGCACACACAGTAACCTACATAACGTATTGTGCATATGTAGTTAATTTTCATAAAACAAATAAAAATGACACATTAAAGATGGCAGTTTTTCGTAATAAAATAAGATGTGAATGAATAAACATCAGTCCTTTTATCAAAAGGAGAGACATGCTGTGTCCCATTCCACTAAATGGAAATGACTGTTGGACTATGTAAAGCCATTTACTAAGATCTGATTTAACTGTTCCTAGAAACCTGGCTCGGACAAAAGAGGATACACCCCTTAGCTAAACCCCTGCTGCCAATGTTACTACTCCAAACTAGGACTTTGTTACTTTACTTAGTTAAGACTTCTACGTTACGTACATGTATGCTCTAAAAGTAAAACGTAGAACTGTGTGGTGAAACTACTTTCAATGTTTGTCTCACGTTTTCTGTCCGTTACCCCTCTACTTCCCCTTTCTTTCTTTCTCTAATCAATACGTCCTCGTATCTCTTCTTGTTTCTGTAATTTCTAAATTCTGTTTTTTGTTTCCTTATAAAAGCTGTTATTCAATAACTTTAATTGAGTCAGACAGGGAGGAGCGCAATGTCCCGCCAAACAAAAAAACAACAACTGCACCCGACCCACCATCACAAGACCCGCGTTATATTTAACACATTCATCAGACGCTTTCCAGATCAAATCAAAATGATCACAAAAGGGATCTTCATGTCCTAAATGTAATGGGAGAAAATTAGATTTTACTTTTCTAGGAACAAAGTTAGCAATGTTTGCTCCCTTTATATGTTCATCTTCGGAGGCTCAAGGCCCGTTAGGTCAGTGTCCGGCCCGCCGCCCCCTCCCTCTGACATTATCCCTTCTTCATCCGCTCATCATCTCACACGCCGATCTGCTCATATCCATCCTCGCTTCACTCCTTTCCCCCTCTTTCCTTTCCCTATCCACTTGTGTCTAAAAGCCACACACACAGGAAGCGTATTATGTAATTCTTAAATAACCCACTCAAACGCTAGTAACCTTTCACAGTATCAATAGAATTTGGTCAATTTGCTTTACAAATCTTTTTTTTTTTTTTGCAATTTAAACATTGTTCAGCACTGAAAGCACAATCTTCTCTATTAATATAAATCTTCCCAAGTCATTAGTCCAATGCAAACAAAGTTTATAAAGTGTGCATGTATGTAACTTCCTAAGCTCTTACTCCCATCAGTCTGTTTGCCCGTTTCCCTCTCCGTGTCCAAAACCCCGGCGCTAATCGCTCCCTAGCAAACAGAGCTGGGTAAATTGCCAACATCCTTGGCTCGCCTGCTCTCCACGCTCACTGAAGCTGTTAATCTGGTACAAGCTTAGAGCTGCCGCACACAGAGAGAAATGCACAAAATGTAAATGTAGTCACAAATGCTCGACGGGACGACGAAGTGTGTCTTGCATGCATGCATGCGGTGTGTGGGGAGCCACAGGTGGGAGCTGCAGGCTCACGGCCCCTCTGAGCTTTTAACTCCTGAGGGATTGCTGCAGATAATCGGCCTCGGCGTGGCAGCGTCTTAGCGGGAGCACAGACGGGTTTCCTCAGCTGTGACGCGTCTGCACCATTATATCATGTACTGTTGTGGAGATGATTTACTCACAGGGGATAGGAGAAATGCCACCGGGCAAGGAGGTTGTATGCCTCTGAGTGTCCATGATCCCCAAATTTAAACTGGCAACATCTTCCCAAATTCAATGAGTATACATGCCAGGTCAAATTGAAATGATCAGATGTGTCGGGTGCACATTATTTTTGAGGGTGTGCATGAAGGGTAAAGTGTATCTGTGTTCGGAGTGGACAATACTGATTACAGAACAGTTTAGGGATGCACCGATTGCAAAATTATGGGCCGATACGGATGTTTAAAATAAAAATTTGGCCTGTTGTTGTTTATTTTGTTGTTATTTATTCCCCGTATGGTGCCATGGAAACTGACATCTTCATTAGAACAAAATAACCGAACTGTCTTCACTCTTAATGTATTTCAGCCCTTCATTCATATCTCGAAAGAGCGCAAATTAAATCGTACAAATTTATGAAACAAGCTATAAGATAACCTTCTTTCTCAAGTAAAATAACTGCTTCAAAATCCCCTTAGCCTGTATAGAACTACCTACTGAATGAGAGGAAAGTATTACCTAACCCAACAAAAACATTTTGTGAAACATAAATTAAATGTGATTTAATCAGCAGCTAACAACACAACATTTAGCCGGCACAAAACGAATGCAACACATAAACATAAACATCGGCCACTGCCGTCGGTGAATGTCATCTTATTTGTCTGGAAGTGTCCTATACTTTTTAACTCAGGTCGACTTATTCTGGCCCTTTTTCCACTTCCTCAGATTTAATTGGTTATTACCCGTCTTCAAGAGTACTTTTGCTTTCCAACATAGTTTTTTTAATCTTCCTCTTCAGGGGCTATTTTAGACTCTTTTTAGGGGTGCTCAAGCCCATTTAAATTTCATCTCAGCACCCCTAAAAAACAATTAACAAACCCCTCTGAGACCGCCGACATTACTGTCTTTAACAAGCTGTAGCAGACTTAGTCTTAACAAGTGAGAGATGAGTGAAGATATATTGGTACTAGAATGCCGATTTTCAAAGGGGTCCCTTGACCTCTGACCTCAAGATATGTGAATGAAAACGGGTTCTACGGGTACCCACGAGTCTCCCCTTTGCAAACATGCCCACTTTATGATAATTCCATGCAGTTATTTGAATGCAGTATAAATATGTTATTTTCGCCTATTCTAAAATGGTGTTTTTGAATATTTCTGCATACTGGGGTCCCTAAACAATCTTAGAATTACATAAATTGGGTATGGCTGTAAAGCTGAGACTCTTGTGGACCCAATGAGTCCAACTGTATTCATGTGTGATGATGTTAGTCCCCATAGTAGCCATTTCATTGTAGTTAGACCACTGAATTTTGGACATTTTCATCATAGCTTGATGCAGAAAAGGTTAGAAATTGGTGCATAAAAACTCACCAGAATGCAGGAAATGAAGCGTTTGACGCTCAAAATGGACCACCAGACCACCCACTTAATATATGCTGTTGAAACAAACCTACACCCTTGACTGAGCCCCCCTAAATGTCTGATCCTAGAATCCTAAGAATCCTAAATTCGCCCCTGTTCCTCCCACAGTGTTCTCTGCATACTCTTTCTTTATTCTCTCTCTCCATCAGCAAGATATTTTCGCAGACATCTTTTACTCTGCTTTAATCTGTCACTGCAGAATCCTGATGCCAATTGTAACATTAGAAAGTAAAGACCTGGTTGTGTTTGTGAATGTTGCAGAGGTAACAGCGCAGGCAGCTTCACTTTTTGCCTTTTGATACTTTGCAAATGAATCATTTCACCACAAAACAAGTCACCAA
>CAKALU010057205.1:0-40016 GCA_916700995.1 Hozukius guyotensis | reverse complement strand
GGCCTGTGGACATTCCTGCATGGAGAGACACACTGGCCTTTCTCTCTCTCTCTCTCCATGTATTTCCTTATTGGCACAAACACGTTGCCCCTAATACTTTGAATTCTGGCATGGGGTTTAAGGCTGCTCTCCCCCAGCGCGCACACACACAGCCTTGTCCCCTTTTCCTGAACGTTCTGCAGATAAGTCTTCACAGTCTGGGATCAGCGGCAGCCAACACAAACAAGTATTTGAAAGCAGCAGGGATAGCGTAGCTTCCAGCCCATCACACCAAACTTGGGAGAAACCGCTTTCCCGAACACTCCTCCCTCTCCCTCGGACCGTTCTCTCCGATTGGCCCGGCTCATATTTCTCTCTTTCCCTCTCTCCCTTTGGGTTTTCCAGAATCTGCCCTTTTACAGCGAGCTGTACTATTCAGACAAACCACGTCTGATAAAGACAGGCCAGGATCGACAGGTCCTGCTTCCACTCTGAGCTTTTAAAGACATTTTTTTTCATTCATAAACATGAATCACAAACGATAAATCTACAATCACCAATCTGCTGTTTCGTAAGGGGTCACGGGGCAAAAAGGTTGTGTACCACTGATGTATTTTTTATTAATGTATTGGTTGTTGTTTTTAGGCCTTTCATATTTAGTTTAGTTTATTTCATTTGACATGCAGCAGTAGCATTGGAATTGTAACATACATGTATGCAGAAGGACTAGAAGCACTGTGTTAAGTGTTTGTAGCAAAACGCTTATTAACAACACCTGTCCACAGGATACTTTTTTTGTGTATATATATATATATATAATCTATCAAATGGGCTAAATGTAGTGGAGTAAAAAGTACAGTATTTCACTCTGAAATGTGGTGTAGAAGTATAAAGAAGCATCATGCTCAACTTATGCTGAGTACACACTATATGAGAATCAAGCCGATTTTGGGCCCGATTCCCCCCTTCCGACAATCGCCAGCAAAGCCCCGATTTTTTGATGGTTCTAAATCCATCCGAATTCATCTATAAAGCACACTTAAAAACAACAAAAGTTGACTAAGTGCTGTACAGTTAAACATAAAAACAACACAATAAAACACTAAGACCAACAGGACATTAAAATAATAAAAGCGTTAAGACCAATAGGAAAGGAAAAAGGATTAAAATAGTCCACTCTAATGCTGAGCCAAAAGCCAAGGAATAAAAGTGCGTTTTGAGGTTTGATTTAAAAACAGGCATGTGTGGGGGACAGCCGAACATGTGGAGGCAGAGCGTTCAGGAGCTTTGGAGCTGCAACTGAAAAGGCTTGGTCACCCCTGAGCTTCAACCTAGACCTCGGGACAATCGGAAGCAACTGGTCAGAGGATCTGAGTGTCCTTGATAAAAGATGTGGTTTTAAAAGGTCTGAGAGATAAGTCAGAGCTTTCTCATTTAACGATTTATATGTTAATAATAAAATCTTAAACTCAATCCTAAAACGCACGGGGAGCCAGTGAAGAGAAGCCAGAATAGGGGAGATGTGCTCACGTTATCGTGTACCAGTTAAAAGACGAGCTGCCGGGTTCTGAACAAGCTGCAGGCGAGACAAAGAGGCTTGGCTAACACTAACGTAAAGTGAATTACAATAATCAAGAAGTGTGGTGATAAAAGCCTGCATTACCTTTTCAAAATCATTAAAAGATAAAAAAAAAGGACTTAACCCTGGATAAAAGCCGCAGTTGGGAAAAACTTGATTTCACAACTGAGTTTATTTGCTTGTCCATTATAACCCCTAGATTATTTACAGAAGGAAGAACAAAAGGTTCAAGGGGGGAAAAGTCAATGTTGGGATCATTTCTGCCTCCATTATGTCCAAAAATAATAACTTCAGTTTTGTTTTCATTGAGCTTGAGAAAATTTAAGGCCATCCAGTCTTTGATGTCTTTGAGACAGGCTAGCAATGTGCCCAAAGAGTTTGAGTTATTCTTTTTCAAGGGCAGCTGTGTGTCGTCCGCAGACAAGTGGAAGGATATTCCAAACTTTCTAATAATGGACCCCAGGGGAAGCATGTACAAGGAAAATAAAATCGGACCAAGTATAGAGCCTTGGGGGACTCCACATGGGAGACGGGCTGAGGAGGATGTAAAATCCCCAAGATATACAGAAAAACGACAGTCAGCCAGGTAAGACTTGAACCATTTAAGAGCGGCACCTTTAAAACCAACACAGTGCTCCGGCCAAAAAATGTAAATGTTGTGGTCCACCTTGTCGAAAGCAGCTGTGAGATCTAAAAGCATAAGGATGGCTGAATCGCCAGAATCCGCAGTTAATAAAAGATCATTAAAAATCTTTAAAAGTGCAGTTTCAGTGCTGTGAAGTGCTTTAAAACCAGATTGGAACACCTCAAGGACGCCATTTGTGTTTGAAGATTATCTTTCCAGATCTTCCTGTGGTGTGAGGTATGTTAAGAGTGTTTTTACATCCCCCGATCGGCTCGGAAGTCCATCCTGGCCACACCGATTTCAAATCGTAAATATTAACCATGTTCAATATTTACAATCGGATATCCTGTTGTGTGTGGAGAACCCAGAGGACAGCCAATGACGCAGTCACGTGGGAAAGAACGAAAGCCAATTGAGAACCAAGCTGACTGAAGCGGAAGGCAAACAACCACCGCTGTAATGGTGGCCGCGGCTAATGCATGGGCTAATGCATGGGCTAATGCATGGGCTAATGCAAAATGCAAAGCATAAAGTAGTAGTTAGATGGACCATAATGGCGGACGACGAGCAGGAAGAATTAGCGCGATTAGTTTTTGCACTACTTTGTACTGAAAATTCACGAAGAAGAAATAATATATGAAGTCATGGACACACGTTAAATAAACACTTGCGTTGTTGCCACAAATCAACAAGTTGGTCCTCCATTCCTGAGGACCACTCACATCCACTTCTTATATACAGTCTATGATTTGTTAGCAAAACATGAACTAGAATCAAAACATTTTAAATCATACCCCGGCTTAAAGCAAGACCATGAAACGCTTACTAAAACAAAGTGTAAAAGTCACAAAATCAGTGCACTGACACTTTAATGCCATGTAAGGCCGATTATACAGCAATATCTATCTAAAGATTGCCAACATTAGCCACCATAAGCTACTGGTCATACCAGACTAAGGCTGAGCAGCAAAACACCCAAGTGTACACAGAAATGTTGTGATTGTGTATTATGAATTCAACTTTTAATTTGATTTCTTATTTTAAAAGTTAGTCTCACTTTAAGTATTGGTCCACAGCCTATGTACAGGGCATTTGAATTATTGCATATTACCACATGAGGTCCAATAACAGAGAACAGACCATGAGTGTCTACCTGTCTAGCTGTTTGTAACTGATAAGTAGAAATCCCTCCACACACAAACAAAGAAATTGTTCTTTTGCTAGGTCACCTCATGCAGTGTGAAATAGATCCACTGTGTGAGCTGCTGGCAAAGCTTTGTCCGCTCCATCTATCTCCTGTGCACCTGCGTTCTGTCAGGACAGTGTTTTGTCATCTTTGACTCTGCTGTAAACTGTTTAGAGTAAGGACACTTTCTCAAGTTCCAAGTCAGAGCCCGGTCACTCCTTAAAAGGCCATTTGATTACGCCGATGTACCTGTCAGTTCCTCTGCTGCTCTCTGATGTCACGCTGCTGGAACTTACCATCCCTGCATGACCCATGAAGCCCTAAGACTCAAATTAAAATGTTTTTCCTCATGACGCCTAACATTGCTTCTACTCTACAGAGAATACTTCATGCCCTTGTGTGTATATAATCCACTTGGAAATGGCACAGAGGTGGCAGCAAAACAACCAGACAAGCGGCAAGAACACAAACCTCCAATTGTTGACTAAGAGCGTGCTGAGTGCTGAATAGCAGTAATGAAAGGAATGTTGATTTCACGGAGAGCAGTGCACCTTTGTGTGGGATTAAAGCCCCGATGAGAGACGGCACTATTCAGGGAAGAGGCGACATCCCTCCAGGACAATAACGATGATGATGATCTGGGAGTTGGAACGCTCGCACGCTGACCTTTCTCATCCCAAACAGACTGTCGGCAGCTCTGACTCATCCCGCTGACAGAGTCACTACTGTCACGATACAAAAAACTAAATTCTATTGACAGTCATTGTATCAGCTTCCTGTCAGGACGGTGAGAGCTAAATGCTTGGAAATACAGCGGTGTATGTCCACGCTTTGCAACCACGTACATTTACTCAAGTATCTAAGTCCAAATTTGAGGTATTTCTACTTCAACTGATAATTTTTATTTATGTTACTTCACTACATTTCAGAGAGAAATATTTTACTCCACTATATTACTTTACAGATTCATATTTATTTTACATATGAATGTATCATCAGAAACCTGATGCTTTTTATAGAATAAACTACCAACAGCATGTAAAGTAGTTTAAATTAGCTCCAACTCGACTCCTGGCAATATCAAAACACTCCTTACATTTTATATCATACAATTATATAACACTGATATGTGCACATTGAAAAAAATACTATTATTTTAAATTCATCCCCTTTACTTGTAATTAGAGCTGCAAGGATTAATCAATTAGTTTTAAACTATTAAATTAATCGCCAACTATTTTGATGATCGATTTATCGGTTTGAATAATTTTTTTAAGAAAAAATTCTCTGATTCCAGCTTCTTAAATATGAATATTTTCTGGTTTCTTTACTCCTCTATGACAGTAAACTGAATATCTTTGAGTTGTGGACAAAACAAGACATTTGAGGACGTCATCTTTGGCTCTGGGAAATACCCATCAACATTTTCACCATTTTCTGACACTTCATAGACCAAACAACTGATCAATTAAACGAGAAAATAATCAACAGATTAATCGTCAATGAAAATAATAGTTAGTTACAGCCCTAGTTTTAATGGAGTATTTTTACATTGTTCTACAACTATACGTTTATCTGAGTGCTTCTTCCACTACTGACCCCATGTCGCGCACTCACACAGTAACATAATTCATTCATTCATTCACATTCATAATAGCCTATGTTATGTCCCTTTAATTTTGCAAATAAAGCTTTAATCATTACTAAAGAAATAGCTATTAGAAATACCTTCATATGGATCTTGACTCTCAATACCAACAAGCTCATATTCACAAACTTTCACATTTCTTCATGTTTCAACCAGTTTGATTTCTTACTGCTAAGGAGATCAATAACAGAAGAACAACAGAGACTTCATCCCCCCACTCTCACAGACCAAATGCCCCTCCATAATAATCACACATTATTTGGCCACTAAGACCTACTTTCAGCTCCAAAACAATCACTTCCGTCACTGTGTGATATGTTATCAAAGTGTGTAACTAAGCACACAACACAGTGGAATGAGATGAGAATCACATTACAGCCTCTTTTTAACAACAAGCTAATTAAAATATCTGATTTTAAGGTAAGAGTAACAGCTACCTGGCACATTTTGGGTTGTTTTTTTGGGTCCTATCTAACCTCGTCGTAAATTCTTGAGCCTGGTTTGATAGCTCAGGGCTTTTGCCCTTTTCTATCCATAGGCAATCATTGGAGGGAGGAGAGAGGAGATGGAGGAGCCCAGTTGGTGTTGAGGCAGCATGGCCCATGCCCGGCCAGTTGAGGAGGTTTTGTTTTTTTGTTTTTTGTTTTCTTTATATATATCTTTTTTTTTCCCTTTCTTTTCCTCATAACAAAATAAAATAAAATAAAATATGGATAAAAAAAAATGGAGAGAAAAAAAAAAAGAAAAAATGTAATTAAAAATAAAGAAATAAAGAAAACTTTAAAAAAGCCAACATAACTGGGCAAGATCAATATCATGTGTCTGTGTACAGTGTGTGCGCTTGAGAGGGGTGGGGGGTGTGGCTGTCAGCCAGTCAGGGTGCAAATCAAATTTAAGGCAAGATTAAAAAGAATAAAAAAGAATAAGATAAAATAAAGTAAAATAAATATAAATAGGTAGATAGATAGAAGTAAAAGAATGTTGGATAAGAAGATGATGTTTTAAAAGAGAATGATGGATAAAAAAGAGATGATGTGGTTGTATGTGGTGTGTGGACTGTAACTGGAGTTAAATGTAATCATGGGTTAATATTGGTGGTGGTGGTGAGGGGGTTTGATAGTTATGGTGGTTTCTATTATGGTATCTAACCTGTTTAATGAAGCAGCACTATAGCTAACATGACTACAGCTATAGCACATACCAAGGTTTTAAACAGCAAGGTCCCATATTTTCTCCATATATGGACCTAAATACAACCATTTGACCACAAAAACCCCACTGTATAGGGAACCCCATATTTACCTTAGCTATAATTTAGGAGCAAATATTAAAATAAGGCCAATAAGAGAAGTTTAGTATGTGTTCAGATAGAGTGAAGATGTCTCTGTTCAGAGCATATTGTACACCACTGTATACAGCCCATTTGTGGTCAAACTATAAAAAAGCGAGCTTACAGAGACTTCAGGTTGCATATAATGATGTAATGAGAATATTACTTAAAAGACCAAGATGTTGTAGGGCAAGTGAAATGTTTGTGTCTGCAGGCATAAATACTTTTCAAACTGTATAAGAAATCTCATGTACAAATTTATATGCCGGCTTAATCACTCTGAGAATGACATAATCTTGTCTAACATCAGATTTAGCATTATACACGGTACCAATCACAGCTGTGGAGGCACTGGTATAGTTCTTTATATGTAAGGCATTGATGTATGTATATATTTATATTAATATTAATATTTTTAATATCTTTTAATCATGACTTTTTATAGTGCTTCCTGTATTGTAATGTATGAATGGATGAATGAATGAAAGACTTTATTTCAAACATAAAATAAATAAAAACAGATAAAAAATAATAACAAACAAAACAAGAGTAATAGTGTCCGAAAAGGAGTAGGTAGAAGTAAAACTTATATTTCCCTTCCCCTTTCTCACTTCTCCTCTATTAACTCATCTATCATAGAATGATAATATAATATAATAAAATATAATATAAAAACTATCCCAGATTTATTTACATCCCAAATTAAATATATGAACAGCATCCCAAGTTTATTTACAACCCACAAATACATCCGGAGTTAAAAATTATTATTATTAGTATTATATGTAATGTATTATTGTTGTTGTTTTTTTCTTTTTTCTTATCTGGACCTTGAGTCTGCAATAAAGTTTGAATTGAATTGAATTGAATAAGGGGGTGTTTACAAAGTACGTCATCATTGACCCTAGCTAGCCTTTTATTGACCCTTGACCTCACTATGAGGATTCAATACTCCAGCTACTACTTGCCTGTACATACATATGATAGTAATACATATTAAAAGATGTGAAACGTACCTTACTCTTGACCTCTGCAGAGAGACCGAAGGCTGGTCCGCTCCTGAAGTGTGTTGACATTCTGGTAGTTTGAGTCTATTTACAGTGTGGAGGCTGAGGAGGAGAGAAGCAGCTTCACAGCTCTCTGTCCGAGGAAAGAGGAACACACAGAGAAGTCCCAACAACAAATCCGTCTGTATCTTTCTTTATGCGTATTTAATAAGAAGTATTTCTCGTCTGGGAGAGCTCTGGGACCTTGCTTGTGAGGCTTGCAGACAACTTTCCGACACTTCTTCTTCTTCTGAATCTTTTTTAAACTCTTCCCATGTGTGTGCGCTCTGATTGGCTGAGGCCGCCAGCCAATCAGAGCGCAGCAGGAGGAGGGGGGAGTGATGTCATCGTTTGGGTATTAGATTTAATCAGTGTCACTTTTTCCACCTTCACTCAGTAGGCAGGTCAGGGATGCTTTTCACTGGTGTTCACATGCACTTTGATGAAAGTTATGTCACTGTCATGTTCAGCTGTGTCATAGCCTTAAAATGTATTATTTCATGATTCAATAAAAAAACATGTTCCAATTTGATTTCACTACACATTATATTCTGGGATGATTCATTATAGCCTACATATTACAGTAAACCTATTAATATTAGCCCGTAACAATGATACAGAAAATGTTGAAAAAAACATCTGGAAGAAATTACAAGGTTATAAAAAATACTATTGCTAGTGCTAAATAATAATAATAATAATAATAATAATAATAATAATAATAATGATAATAATGATAATAATAATAATAATAATGATAATGATAATGATAATAATAATAATAATAATAATGGGTATACAAGTATACTAATTATATGATAACAACAATAATGAAATAAAAGGAAGAAAATGGATGAATGAATAAATAAATAAATAAATAAAAGCACTGGTCACAGTGGCAATGCTAACGTGTGCTAATATTTGCTGAGGTTGATGGGAATGTCATTAGTTATGCAAGTTTTTGGTCATGAACCAAAGTTTAGGGCAAATTTAAATTTTGAACTGATGAGGGCACAATATGAAAATGAATTTATCCTCTAGGGACGTTTTAAATCTGTTGCAAATTTCAAGGCAATCCATTAAATAGTTTTCAAGATATTTCACTCAAAACCAAAAACCTTATTGTGGCACTAGATGAGAAGTCAGGAGATCACTAAAGTCAGTAGGATTTATCATCTGGGAACCATGAACCATTTCTGAACCATGCATGTCTGAACAACATTTTGTGCCAATCCTTCTAGTAGATGTCAAGCATTTTACTGACTGAATTAAAACTTTGAACTACTGGTACCGCTAAAGGAAAACTTGCCCCGGTAGCGGAGTGGTTACAGTGCATGCTACAGTATGTAATGTCCCGGGTTCAATTCCGGCCATGGAAAACTCAATAGGCTTCATCCTCTGGGAACCATGAATGTCTGTACAAAACGGCAATCCATCCAATAGTTGATGAGATATTTCAGTCAGGACCGAAGTGTTAGGTTGTTTTTGAACTGTGCATGGCTGAAATGTACTGATAATGCATTTTCGCCGCACTTGAAATGGCAGATTGCTTTCCACGTTTCAGCTTTCTCTACACCAGCTTGTGGACATATTTCACAAGCTGGCTAGTTGTGGGTTAATATTAAGTCTGTGAGATGAGTCAAGTTGTATTAGATTGTTGACGAAACAATCCCACGATCTTCCTCAGCAGATGGAGTTGCCCATGTTGTCATGATGGAATTGTAGATTCAACTTTCCACTCCTCTGAGAACTACAAGGCCTCCTCCTCCATGTTGAAAGTTCTCTGTTGACCTTGGAAACAGCGGCAGCAGCAACCAAACGATCTGACCACCAGGTCCATTTAAAAGCTGTTTTGGAGCTTTCAATCGTATCAAATGATCACTTCAATCTTCACTTTTAAGCCAACATGGACGAGAAGTCCTTCAGATGCTCAGACAAATGGAAATTTCAGCATCTACAATTCCATGACAACTGGGCAAACTCCATGTGTTGAGGAGGATTGCGGGATACGGTCGAAAGCTCTACAACAGCTGCTAAATCCATGTTCCATACTACAGATTAGCACTCAGTGTCTTTCATGTATAATTTTACGATTTATCAGCCCAGTTCTCACAGACTTCAAATGTACTGTCATTTGGTTTAACATGGATAATGTTGTCTCTTTCATAATAATTTCTCATCCAAATTCACAATTAAGGCACTGCCTTTTTATTTATTTTTTTACTTTTTATATATTGACTCAATTAATCCATACATGTATTTTGTTCTCCAAAGGTACAAACCCATGTCATCCTGCAATATAAATGAATAAGACGAAGAACATGCCATAACATAATCAGCATATGTAAATCCAAAAGCAGTATTTTTAAGTGAAGGGGGGGAAAAATAAGGAAGAAGAAACAGATAAATAAATAAATAAATACATAAAAGAGAAGATAAAAAAATAAAGTAAAATAAGAGCAAGGAAAAACAGACAAACAATCAGACAAAATAATAATAATAATATTAAATTATTATTATTATTATTATTATTATTATTATTATTATTATTATTATTAATAATAATAATAATAATAATAATAACAATAACAATAACAATAACAATAATAATAATAACAATAATAACAATAAATTAATAAGTAAAAGAAAATGCCATAACATAATCATCATATGTAAATCCAAAACCAGTATTTATATCTGAGGAGGGAAAAAAAGAAGGAAGAATTAAAAAAAACCCAAATAAATAGAAGTTTAAAAAAAGTAAAATAAGAGCAAGGAGAAACAGCCAAACAAACAGTCATTATTATTATTATTATTATTATTATTATTATTATTATTATTATGACAAGTAAAATGTGAGTAGAACATAAATTGAAATTCATTAAAATAATAACAATCATGATTACTGTTATTTCAATGAATTTCCATCATGACATTTTTCAATCATGACAATTTTTTTTTTTTTTGAAATATTCCATTATTCCTTGCTTTGCTCTCTTATTATTGTAACCATATATACTGTATACAGTGTGTATATCCATACACTGCCTTTGGGACTGACGCAGCGTATTTGACATTCGTTTGACTGTGCGTAGACGCTACTGTAGAGCGCCTGATGTCACTCTCAAAACAATGAGGTGGATTTCCTGATTTACTTCAGTGTGTTACTTCTCTTTCCCCCAATGCAGGCGGATGACAAGGAAAGGAATGCAGCAGATTCAGGGGGTCTGAGGAGCGGAGAGTCAGAGGGGGACAGAGGAGGAGGCGGCTCCCCGGACAGCATGATTCACCCTCTGCTTTCTCTCTTATGTGTGTGTGTGTGTGTGTGTGTCACTACCAGACTCATGGCCGGCGTGCCGATGGAGCCGGAGAGGAACACTCTGGAAAGGCCAGGGATGGATGAGAGAGGGACACAGAGCCCAGTTACAGTATGTGTAATATGTGGCTGCGCTGGTGACGAACGACAATGAAAGAGTACAAATGCAAGATTACTGGACATACACTATTACCCAGCAACAATGCAAAGGGCTTCGGTCAGTCAGTGGAGGATTTATACACACACAGCTGAAAATAGTTACTGCAGAGCGATGGTCTGCATCAGAGACTTCCACTGACCACAACACGATGTTCACAATGTGGCACGCTGCAGCTGTGATGTGTTTCACGGTATTCTTGGAATGAAAAGTTCAACTTCAGTTTCAGGAGTCCAGCACCTGATTAATATTGATCCTACAGCATCAGATGTACTCCAGAACATGAAGCGCGATGGGTAAATCTGATAATGAGAGGGTAGTGGGTCTGATAGCAAGATGTTCAAGCTTTTATAATAGATCTGATATATGATATCTTAACCCCGCGTTAAGGGGTCAATAGGTCGATTACTGAGAGAGGTAAAACTGGAAAACAGTGCGATGAGCTCCAAGGTCGTAGCTACAAGCAAGAATGCAAAGGTCATGCCCTCCTTAATGTTTCTGGGACTTTAATGTCTTGAGAGGGAGTGTATTTTCTCTAATAACACATGGTGGGATTTGAAGACTGATTTTTTTGGTAGGGGACTAAATATTTTTAAATTTGAGTGTTTTGGGACAGAAATATTAAATCATTTATATTAAAAGAGTTATAATTCTCAATCCAATTTAAGGCTTTGAACAGTGTTTTGGCCATCATGTAGGCAGATAGAATTTACAGATAGTATACATGAACAGTTACATTTATGAATGAATAAGGCAAAAAAACAAAAACAAGAAATTTTGTGAATAAAGTTGAAGCGTGTTCAATTATGCTGAAAATTGTACGTGCAAACACGTAAACTGTCTTCAAATGTGAATTGTTTGCATGTGAGATGTTGTATGGGAATTGCAGAACGTAAAGCAGTTAAAGTCACTTGTAATTACCGAAAGTATTACAGTAATCCCTGTAGGCATTTGAACGTGTTTGTATGTGAACACTGAAAAGTTGAAGAGAGAGCTGAAAGAGCTGAATTGCAAACAATAAAAGCAATTGAAATTTCCGTTGAAGTGCCAGAGAGGTTTGAAGTGTGTGAACTGTTCATAGTCGAAATGTCAGTTGGTATGTAAGCAGCGACAGCAGATGATTGTCATTTAAAGAGTAGGATAAATACACTTTAAAGGTAAGTTGAAACGTTGAAAGTAATTGAAATTTCGGTTGAAGTGTGTGTGCTGCTAATAAAATAAAATGCTGAAGTGTCAGTTGGTATGCAAGTGGTGGCAGTCAAATGTTAGCTGAAGTATTTGAACTCAGTTACAGAGTAAAAATTAGTTGAAATGTAATGTGTAAAGGCTGAAAGCAGTTTAATAGTCAGTTGAAGTGTGAGCGCTGAAAGTAGTTCAACTGTCCGTTAAAGAGTAAGAAGTGCTGAAAGCAATTGAAATGTTCGCTGAAGCTGAAGGGCCGGAGACAGTTGCAGTTGCGGTGTGTGCATTGCAAGCAGCTGAAGTTTCAGTTGGTATGTAAACACTGACAGAAGTCGAGGCGTCAGTTTACAGTCTGTAACCATTAGGGCTGTCCTCGACCAAAGAAATTCTTAGTCAACTAACACTCACACTACTTTGTCGACTAATCGATTAGTTGATTTAATCGACAAATCTGTGAAACTGAGTTTCTCCTCAAAAAATCAAACAAAAGCACCTTTTTAAAACTTGGGTTTACCAGAAATGTGCTCATAAGTTTTTTAGAAATAAGTAATTCAGCATGAAAAAAACGCATAAAAAAAAGACTAATCAAAGAAAGAAATCTTAGTCGAACGATTATTCGATTAATCGACTAAAGAGGGGGCAGCCTTAGAAATCAGACATGGTGGGATTTGAAGGCGGATTAATATATTTTTAGACTAAATATCAGCAGTGCGGAGAAGGGTGTTTTAAAAACAATATAATTTAAAGGTTAAATTGATGAGGAAAACAAGAAAAGATGTTCTCACGTAGATGCCCTTGCACCGTTGGAATTTGGACACATGATCTCAGTATTTTATGGCCCTGATGAGCTCAGCGCACCAATAACCGGCTCATAATCAAGTTCAAAAATACAGAAACATCACAATAGACCTCGTAAACGGGTTAATCCCCCTCCTCATACCATTACAATATAGTAAAAAACATTTTATTCCTGTAAATTGTAATGTTTCTAAGATGAACGAAGATCTTATGTTATCAAAGCACAGCGTATTACCATAAACAGCCTGTTGGAATATAGAAATCTGCATAGAAAAATTTGCACAAAGTCATGCTCATTTATGCACAGTCGCATTCCCCCTCTCTCTCACTCACACACACAGACACACACAGACACACAGGCACACACACAAGCCAGGGTCTTATAAACATTTCACAGAGAGAAGAAGAAGCACACACATGGAATTTGGACACTTTATTTGGGCATGATGGGAGCAGGGAAGGGCCTAAGCCGACTGCCAGAGGGATGGAGATGTAACGTCTTGTGAAAGAGGAATCCCTCACACTAAAAATAAGAGGCTATGGTCAGACTGCGCGGTGGGCTTTACTGTTTACGTTGGCTCTGAGATCATCTGACACTAAGGCTATTAGGCTACTCCTGGGCACATTTATTGTGTTGCAAAGCGTCACGTGGATGGTAGCTGGTGAGTAGAGAGGCCTCGTTTGAGGAAAAGACAGTAAATGTGTCACAGTTTTATCAACTGGAGGGAGAAAGTCTGTGATAATGTGCTTTGTATTTACTTTAAATAGCTGTTGGTGCTTTATGAAAGTACGTGTTTCAAGAGCTTATTTCGGATGGCAACTCTCCATGAATTGAAGGCCCAAGCCAATGTTGATCCTAGTTTTGCCCCCGACGTCGGTCACATTCCTGTTTTGCAGACGGGCTTCACTAGATTTGTTTTTTGTGCTTCTGTGGATTTTGTGTTGGAGTCTGAGTTGTTGTGGGGGCTGGTCATTTGATGGCGTTAGGGGACTCCATTTCTAACCAAACGTTAGCTATCGTTGCACATCGTTGTTAGAGGAAACCCAGAAAGTAGCGTAAGGTCTCATTTGTTAGGTTAGGTTACAACCTGTTCACGCATTAAATGTTCAAACATTTATACGTGTAAAAACGTACATACAGTCCCTTTAAATACCGCTAATATCAACCTTTCGTCTGCATGTGCCACTGTCCCAATGTTCCTACCACATCTACCGGCATCAAAACAGGAAGGAAGTAGGAGACCTAGGCCTAGTAAAGCCCGCCTCTTGCTTGATTGGATTGGCTGTCTGGGCCACGTTGGCGAGAGGTGCAACTCAGTGCCTTGCGCTGAAAAGTTGAGAATATTTTAACTTTTATGCGCTTCTAAATAAACGCTAGAAAACTGTGCCACAAGGTGCAAATGAGGCGCACGCCAGGCGGCACCCTACCATGGGTTTCGCTGGCAACAGTAAATGTGTCACAGTTTTATCAACTGGAGGGAGAAAGTCTGTGATAATGTGCTTTGTATTTACTTCAAATAGCTGTTGGTGCTCAATAGCTTAGTTCGGAGGGAAAGATCGTTAGCAGTCCAAACAAAGGAGCAGTTTTTTGATGATTTGACGGGGACTGAAACATACCGCTCACATGGCACATTTTAGAGAAAGTATTTCAGAGAAGAGCTACATCAGCAGACGAACATCTTGGATGGCAAGAGAGCTCCAGGTTGGATATAGAGACGAAGCGTGGTGTTACGTAGGCATGAAGTCGAGGTCGTGAGTCATGAAATTTGACAAACTGCAGACGGAGTCTCAAGGACATAAAACTGTTTAGGAAGAAAGATGCAAAATCAGAGAAAAGGGAAGGAGGGGAGGAGATGGAGAGGGAGATTAGTGCCGTTTCAGAAACTCAGAAGGGCATTTCTACAGTAAGCTGTTTCCCCCCCCGAACCCCCCATCCCACCGACCCCTCTCTTCTCTCCTCTCCGTCTGGCTATTTATGGTAGAAGTCCTTAAGATCCTGCGCAACTCAGGGGAGGCTGAGTTCATGGCATCATAATTCCAACCTGTCCCTACAGTAGGACAGGAAGCTCCAAACAAACCTGGATTTGGTCAATAAAACCACAAGCGTCAACTCAGACCTACAAGTTAGTTTGCTCGCCTACAGCGCTACATGCTCATATTCTTGTATCATACTTTTATTATTAGCATTACACTATTTGTCCTTCAAATTCTTCAACATACTTTTATGGAGAAACTTCAAAATTTTTGAATGAAGTTTCTTCTTTAAACTTCCTCAACTTACACTTTAAATAACATTTAAAGTGCTTTCATTACTTACACTTTAACTAACACTTCAACTGCTTTCACCTGTTACATGTCAAGTCCATATATTTCTTCTCTTCGAATAACTCCCACAACTCCCACTGCTCATACTTCAACTGAAATTCCGACTACTTATCAATCACACATTTCAACTGCATATATATTTTACTCCTCAACAGCTTTTATATTTTATCCTTTAAATGGCATCTCATTTGCTTTCAGTGGTTACATGTCTATTAACATTTTTACTGCATTCATCTCTTTCTCTTCAACTGACAACTCCCTTTAATGCTTACACGTCAAAGGACACATCTTTTCAACAAACGTTTGAGCAAAATTAAACTTCCTCGGTTCTTCTAGCTCCCACAGCTTTCACTGTTCAGACATAATTTACTTCAACTGCTTTCATGCTTCCACTTCAACTGACATCATTTTTTGGTTTATATATTTGTATTGACACTGATTTCTTTCAGGACTTCCGTAGCTGACACTTCAAGCTCAATTTATCGCCTATGCTTAGACTGACATTTCAACTCCTTTCAGTCCTTGAACTTCAACGGATATGTCAACTTCATTCAGCGCTTACACCTAAACCAAAACTTTCAGCACTTGCATTTTAACTGCTAATTCAGTTTCTTTCGGTATTTGTATTTCGTCTGCCACCTCAAGGTTTTAGTTATTTCAACTATTTCAACTGTTTGTTTTTTCAACACAAGCAATTTAGCCTTATCTACCTCGTGCCAACTGTCCGTGCTTTCAGCCGTTTTCACACATCTGAATCTTGGCTCTTGCTCACAGGTCGGGACGGGCTGGTGACATCTTTGGCTGTGGAAGGTGGTAACATTAAGGTGGTGCTTGTTAACAAACTGCTTTCAAAGTCATTACGATCAACTCCGGCCAAGGCTTTAAGTACCTTGTAAAAATCGGCTCCGTTTATAGCCTCTCCAACGTCTGGAATGTTTGATTTTTTTCGGTGTGTTTTTGTTTCCCCGAGTCTGGGAACGGTCTTAAGCCAGAATTCCTCCTGAAATAGGAATATCTCTAAAAATCTATTTATTTTTACATAACTATTGCTCAATATAGTGACTCACTTGGTGCTCACAAGGAACAAGCTCTAAACAGAGATATCGGAGGGAAAGAGGAGACTTGACATTTACAGAAATGAATTCATTATGCTGAAATGTCTTATAAACACAAAAACCCATGAGAGGAAATCAGCCACACAATGAAAACAGCAGAAGCACGGATGTATGCCGTAATGGTGTCGAATCGGGGTGACGACAGACGGTGTGTTTTTGTAACACGCAGGTGTGTTTCTGTGTCTACACGACACGCAGGTGATGATATTCGCCCTGTGCATGAGTGAAGCCTGAGAGCAAGTCTACACCATGAATGTGCGCCGTAGTTAGCAGGAGGAAATTTTCATTCAGTCTCTGTTATGTGACCATGTTTGGTAAAGCTCTTCAGGCACGGTCTCTGACCAAGCCCCTTGACCGATCGGTGCACACACACTCACACACAGAGGAGATGGTTTCAATCACAGACCCACCCAGACTCAGGCTCAGGCGCCCCCCCACCTCCAGATCTCACTTTCCACGCTCCGTCATACCTCTCTTTCATCCCTATTTCAGTTAATCCTCTCGTTTCACACTTTCATCTCATTTTGAAGGTCTCAGTCTGTTCTTTTTTATTGAATATCTCTCACATAATTCAAAAGAAAAACACAGAGCGGTGGTGCCAGCTACCAGTAGCTGGTCTTGGCTCGCTTGGGTAGAAGTGTCATGCTACCAGCCCGCAGCTGACGAATGACTGGACCGGTTCAGTATGCTGCTGTCTGGATGATTTACACTGAATGTAGCAGGTTATTCCCATGCTGACATCATTGTTCACAAACCAAGGAATCTGATGAATTGGAGCAAAAGTAAAAAGGAAACTATTGGCGTAGTAAGAAGAAACATTTCACTTCTGTGCTTTTCAACCTGGACTCTATTTCCCCATGTTTTTGTGTCTAACTGACTAAAAGAGACTACCGTTTCTGAAACTGGTCCAGTATTGAGGGAGAGCGCTGTAACCGGCAGCCGCTCACGGGCTATGGTGCTATAGAGTGCTCCAGGGATGACGTACTTTTGTAGGCCAACTAGGAAGTTAGCATCGCCCTTGACAAAAAGCCAATGGGATTTTTCCATTGAGTTTTGGATTATTGCAGAAAATAAATTCTGTGGCGAACACACGTTTAGGATACTTACATGTTTTGTTCAGCAAGATAATCTTTATAAATGAACACCACTTTTATGATTTTTGAAGCGTGAATGCAATCGCCAGAAGTTAAAAGCTAACATTAGGCTATAAACAAACTACACCGTCGCATGAGCGCGAGTATACACACAACAAGGCTGTAAAGGCGGACAAGTTGGCGTGACGATGTTTAGTAGCCTCATTTAGCCACTTGTTAGCACCCACCTTTTTTAAGACACAAAAAGGCTTCAAAATTCATGAGCGGGATATTTCCTGATGTATTTTCTGTCGTAGAACAAAACGTTAAACTCTCTTAAGCTTGTGTTAATCACAGACCTTATTTCAGGCATCTAACCAAAAACCAATTGACTTCCAGACGAGGTAACCGGAAGTGCTAAAATGTTAACTCATTTCCGGGTTTTAGAACTCATTCCTGTAGCACTCTATTGGGGCAAGCTGGCACCATCATTTACATCCACTAAAAGTGTTTTTTTTTGCCATGACAGGCTCTGATTATTATAAGTGTCTGACATTATGGAAAGAGTCTCGCTCAAGAAGAAGTCTCGCTGTGAAATCTGGCGAGGTGACGTGTTGCCGGGAGACAACGGTGGAATAGTGGAATACATCCATGGTGGAAATGCAAGTGGCAGACGGGCAGAGTTTGTTGTGTTGGAGTACAGAAAGTGAAGCTTAGTGTCATCTAAAAGATTTTCAATGTCACGGCTGAATATTTAGATGATTTCAACAGTGTGGATGAGGTCTTTGACTTCAATGGCTGCCAATATTTATTTGAGCCAGAGTATACGGATATTCTGATTTCACAACGAGACTTCTCCTTGAGCTGGACTTGGACACAATAACAAACAGACCGGATCAAGCGAAATGTAAGAAAACGGTTTTACTTCTCTGTAAGGTCCTTTCCATAATGTTGTTAGACACTTTTAATAACAATCTGAGCCTGTCGACAGCAAAAACAAGCACTTTTAGTGAACGTAGATGGCGGTGCCAGCTTGCCCCAATAGCACCATATTACAGCCCGTGAGCAGCTGCCGGTCACAGCGTTCTCCCTCAATACTGGACCAATTTCAGAAATTGTTGTTCCCATTAGTCATTTAGACAAAAAAACATGGGTCCGGGTTGAAAAAATGCCAAAGTTTACCCTTTATCTATGTCAAAATAAAAGAGTCAGGCAACTATTTTCTCTTGCCTTCAACTTTATTGAAGAGCAACACTTTCAAGTAAGTCTCAGCTTTCAGCACTACATTTACATGATCATTAGTAGTGGTCATTGTAGACGACAACAATCCGAGTCACAAGGTAATGCTCAGACGAGGACCCTTAGGCCTGTGTGTGTGTGTGTGTGTGCGTGTGTGTGTGTGTAGTGTAGGCTGTTTTCACATTAAAATCTCCAGAAAACAAAGACAGATCATAACAAGAAATTGCATTGCATTAAAAGACAAAAATAAAAACAGAAAGAAAAGAGGAAACAACACAAGCCACACTGGCAAATCATTCAAAAGAAGAAGAAGAAGAACAAAAAAAAGGGTCAAGTTATTTGTTATCAGTTTGTTTTTCCAGTCATTCTAAATCAATTCGATCTTATTTCATTGTACACCTATAGGATCAAACTTGACATGAAATATTTAAGAACCAAAATAATAGTTGCCTAAGTACCATGTGCAACCTTGAGGAAGACCAGCAGAGTATCCCGTTTAAGTACCAGATTCTGATGCAGCTCTGTTATAATGTACCTAAGAAAGAAGACACATCCTGTCATCCAAATGAAACACAAAATATGACCCAAACAGAGGATTAATTAGTACAGTGTGCATCTGGTTTCAATACTTGATCACGGATATATACAGACTTGTATATACCTTTATAATATATATATATATATATTTAAATAGATTCATTATGTAATATAATGAATGTTGGCCTCCCCAAAGAAACAAAGGCAATGTGGTTGTTCTAACCTGATACAGATCATGGCCTTACGATAGCAGCCTCATCAATTTCATCAATTTCATCAGTTCATTCTGTCCATTTTTCCAATCATCCCCAGGGTGTGTGAGATATACAGCACAAATATCAGGTCTTGAAATATATTCTGTAGAAAACCCTGACAAATACAAAAGCTCTCCAGTCCATAAGACAACCAGGCTGTAATTCTTATGTATGTGTTTTTTTACTTACTGTGCACGAAGCCCTGCATCAGAGAGCGGTCTAAAACTCAAAGACGGCCAAAAGCACAGGACGCTGCTACAGGAAGTGCATCATCATCTCCCACAGTGTAGTCAGATTATTATATAGGTTTGTGACTGAACGATATTACAGTTTTACTCTACAACTATTCACAGCTTTGAGTTTTAGGAGGCCGGAGATATGAGATGCTAGCCTTCCCGTCAACTATACCTGTTAATCTTAAAGAGCTTATATGTCAACAAAAATATAGTTTCCATTCTGATCACCTTGGACACTGTGAGCTCATCTTAATGCCACTAAATAACCCATCACAACATTCATAGAGAGACATACCCCTGCATTCAGGAGAACACAAAACTCCCCGAAGAGGGATCAGCTTTGGATTATAATACTTGGCCGGATTAATCATTGTGCAGGCAGATTATAAAAAATATATACAAAGAGTATACATAGGGAATACAGGGGAGATAATCACTGGGTATTACATTAGAAAGTCATGCTAATCCGAACCTGGCTGCGTCACATCCACCATTTGTGTAAAAAGGCACAAGATAGTGTAGCCCCTCCTCTGCGGTGACAGACAGACATACAGGAGGTCGCTGAGTCGTTGCTCCACGGGGAGTGTGCTTTAGGGTTCCACAGTGAAAACACCACCAGACATTCTCAGACGATTATCTATCCAACTACAAACACTTAAAGGAGAACTCCACCGATTTTACACATCAGAGTCTGGTTATACGTCTCGGGAAGTACTACTATCCGCTCCTCATCTCTGCCTGAGGCCACATTAGCCGCTACTAGCACACCCGAATCGCTGACTGAACTGTCAGCGGTTATGTTGCATTATGGGTAATGTAGGAGCCAGGTTCTGATAAGGAAAAAAGAAGGCATTTCTAGCCATCTGTTTTTATGAGCATTTTCAATTTGCACATAAAAAAAAAGACAAACAAAATGTACTCAAAATATTGCAAAAAAAAGTTTTTACGCTTGGCTTTTGTTGAAAAGTTGGTGTATCGGTAAAGAGTGTGACATGTGACTAAAAAGTCCAGTGACGTTTCCGCTCCACTGAGTAGATGAAAAATAGTGGCAGACAAAAATCATCAGATCTGTGTGGAGCGGTGAGGAGACTGCAACCTTCCTCAAATTAAAAGGAACAGTGTGTAAGATTTAGGGAGATCTAATGAAATGGAATTAGGGCTGTCAAAGTTAACGCGTTAACACAAATTTGTTTAACGCAACTAATTTCTTTAACGTAAATTGCGATTTTTTAGGTTGTAGTGGGCTCAGTTTTAAAGCTAAACAGAAAACCTAAGGAATCCATTGGTACCAACCATTTCATACTAGATTGTCACGTAGGAGGCTAAATAACGCTTCAATCTTATACTAAATCTTGACGAGGAAAAACTGGCATGTCCATATTCAAAGGGGTCCCTTGACCTCTGACCTCAAGATATGTGAATGAAAATGGGTTCTATGGGTACCCATGAGTCTCCCCTTTACAGACATGCCCACTTTATGATAATCACATGCAGTTTTGGGGCAAGTCATAGTCAAGTCAGCACACTGACACACTGACAGCTGTTGTTGCCTGTTGGACTTGAGTTTGCCATGTTATGATATGAGCATATTTTTTATGCTAAATGCAGTATCTGTGAGGGTTTCTGGACAATATTTGTCATTGTTTTGAGTTGTTAATTGATTTCCAATAATAAATATATACATACATTTGCATAAACCAGCAGCATATTGGTCCACTCCCATATTGATATGAGTATTAAATACTTGTCAAATCTCCATTTAAGGTACATTTTGAACTGATTAAAAATGTGTGATTAATTTGCAAATAAATATTTTAATTATTTGACAGCCCTGATATTAACATAACAGTAGTGGATGGACACATGCATTAATTTGGGTTTTCTTGCTGAGTTTTGGGGAAATGTATTGTAAAATTTGCACAAAATCTTGTTCTGCTGTATCGATTTTGATCCTTTAAAAAAAAAAAATAAAAAAAAATAAAGCTGTCCATTGTGAGACACCCAATGTTATACTGTAAGAGTGAAATGCTAAATCGGTGGAGCACTCTTTTAAGCAAAAAGGAAACAGGAGTACACCTGCCAGCTTCGTACATTTCTAGTAGCGTGACCAAAGCCAAATGTGAAACATCCTCTTGTATCTCTGTCTGTCATGATATCAGTTATGTAGTCATTAGTGTCTGCTGACAGCAGACCGAACAACGACAAGAGTTCATGAATTTATAAAACCAAGTAATGCCCAGTGGCATACAGACAATGTGGTAATGATTAGTGAGTTAGCCATACAGTATGCAGAAGCTACTGTATGTGTTTATACTGTACAGACATGCAGGGAGAGGAGAAAGGAATCAGAAACACATGCACTCAGTATGCTCCGAGAGGCAAAAACATTAACTGTTTTGGAAGACGACTCCCCTTTTAAGCATTAGATTAATGCAATTTAGATGTTAATCATCTATCTTGACTATTTACTAAGGCATCACAGAAATATGTCAATCTTTACCATGCTCCTTAGCGATGATTTACAGTTTATACAGAAAACTAAAAAAAAAACATGCAGATTGCCACATTGCGTCCGACGGCGACAGATCGGTACATCCAAATTAATTAGAAACTTTTCATATTGCTAGCATTCCTACTGCTGACATTCTGCGAACAAAAAGAGCACCATGTCAGTGTTTTAGAAGGACATCAAATACAGTGTGTAGTTTGCACGCTATGCTATGCTATGCTTGCGCAAACTTGAGGAAAGGAGTGGAAAAAGTCCTCTCACATCCACAAGTATTTGTGTGTGTGGACTTTTTCCGCTCCCGTCCTTAATTAGGTTCTCAGAGTCACTGAGAACGAAAGGAGATAAAGGGGGAAGTATAAAAGCCACCGGGGGTGTTTCTCTAGAAAGATACACTGATAGCTTGGTGAGAAAAAGTGATGCCGCTCTGTTTCCCTGCATTGGCTGGGATTAAGCTCTGGAGACGCTTCGAAGGAAAGAGAGAGAGAGAGAGAGAGAGAGAGAGAGAGAGAACAGGAAGAAGTCCCTCTGAATCAGTGATATCACAACAGATAACATTTTAAAGGCTAAAATCACTCTTTACAGTAGAAAGAAAATGTTGATTTACTCATGACGACAGGGTGTCTTTGTAAGGCAGGGGGGGAGAGGTAGAACAAAACCAAACGTTCCAGCTGGATAGTGGAGTCCTATCCAGTGAGGCAGAGGGTTGCAATGGATGTAATTTACACGTGTTGCTGTGACTGCTAATGCCTAGTTCACACTACACGACTTATGGTGCCTTCAAAAGGGGTCGTGTTTACCGTGTTCACGAGAAGAGTCCATATGAACGCCCCCCTCATGTGGCATTCATGACCTTGTAAGTGGAAAGTTCCTGAAAGCTCAAAGTTCACGACTAGTGACGTGTTTGTTGACGTCAGAAATGGCGGAGACCATGGAAGTTAATTTTTCGGTGCATAATAAGTTAATATATTGTAATTTTAGTCGTATATTGTAATTCTTCGTAATTTTGTAATAGGTCTGAAGAAATTGTTGATCTTCCCAACGGCCTCATCTTTTTTCTTCTTTGCATTTCCTGCACTGTTACCCACTTGCTATCTAGCGAACTGAGCTAATTGTCGATGACCCTCATCGACAATCACCGATGCCTCGCAGACACATTCCAGATATCTAGCATGGTAAACATCTGGATCTGTCAGGGACTCTGGCGACGAGCTACAGCCAATGAGAGCGCGAGACACGGGGTGAGGTGAAACAATAGAAAATTACTTTATGTGTTGCATTTGCAAAATGGAGCAAAGTTATTGTTGCACCTAAAGGAATAAATAGTAAAAAAAGAGTGTGGCAACAGGCTATTTTGTAAAGACGTGCTAACAACAACATCAGCAATGTGTCTCGCGTATGGTATCATGTTATTTACCGTGTATTTCTCGCGTGTTTTTGTGACAAAACGTAGTTTGGAGAACTCATCGGGGATTCCTCCTGGTGGAAGATCGTGTGGTGTGTGACCTCCTGTCACCGGTCAGTCATATAGTGTGAAAACCACAACGACTTAAAGACTCCCAATTACAAGACAGCAAGTTGTGTAGTGTGAACAGTACCGCGATCTGACAACTTTGAAAGTCGTGTAGTGTGAACTTGGCTTTAGGGTGTAAAACAAGAGAATACAGAGAAGAAACTACACAGTGATGCCAACATAATGAATACTGAAAAGGCGAAATCGTCCTGCGAGAAGCTAAGGGTGTTGTAGAGTGCGTCTTTCTCTCTCATGCATGCATATTCTTAGTTTCTTTATATATAATCCAAATTGTACGGAGGTTGGAGGGGCATGGCTGGTGATATAGGCAGGCGCCACTTGTTACAAGGAGGCCACAGCAGGTGATACTGTAGAAGAGGCATTATGGTGTTTTTTCTGTCTCTTTTTTTGTGAGGTCTGATGAGTTTAAGACAGGAGCCCTATAGATTCACAAATATGGATCTGATGTTAGAGGCCACGTCTCCTCGAGTATGGACGGACGGAGTATGAGCGACGGGAGAAGCCTCCGGTCGTTCGGGAGCAGTAGCAGAGCGAGAGATGGTTGTCTTCTGAAAGGGGCCGAGCTCTGTTAGACTTTGTGATCCTCCACCATTATTGCTTTCCTGTCTTTCACAGGCACTTCAGAGGATTGGGGCTTTGGCTGAAGTTGAGCATGAGGGGAGATGACGAGAGAGGAATGGCGGTGGGGACGAAAAGAGGCGAGCGAGTTAAAAGTGTGCTTTGTGAGCTCTACCTTGTCGTCTGCGACCGGAAGCTGTCGCCCAGCAGGCTGACACTGAGGCTGCGAAGGCTGGTGCTCGAGTGAGTCAAAGAGCAGTCTCTTTGTCTCGTGACGGGGGTCAGGACCTGAGGACGGTTAGCCCGGTCCACTAGCCAACTACAAGGAGATCAAGGGGGACTGGAGGGTGGGAGGGACGCTGAGGCTACAGCAACAGAGAGAGGCTGCAAGCTTCCTGGATGTCCAGCCTCCCTCCTCCGCTCATGTCTGTGTCATCACATCCAGTGCTCTACATCTCTTTTAGTCCGTGTGGTTGTTGACGTGCTTCACATCCGAGGAAGCCTCCTTCTCCGCCACCTCCTTGACCTTCCTTCCTCCCCTCCCGGTCAGGACCTTGTGGCAGCCGCGGGCGATCTTATACATCCAGATAGTGTTCAAGATGTCCAGGGCGATGCAGGAGGTGATCCAGGCCACCTGGGCGCCCAAGCCCAGTCGATCAAAGTCTTCTGTGCCGAAGGTGGCGAACACGCTGGCCCAGTAGGACGGCATGACGGCGGTGCGAACCAGGAAGAAAACCACCGCCATGGCAACGCCATTCAGCACCACCAACCGGTGTGAGCGGGGGTACTTTAATACCTCAAAGAACCACCTGGAGGGTAAAGGCGATTAGAAATGTTATAATATGATATGATATGAATCCTGGGATGTTAGTTAGAGATAGATAGAAGATACTTTATTTTATTTTTAAAATAAATTAAAAAAAACAAAATTAAATTAAATTAAATTAAAATAAAAAAGAACCACCTGGAAGGAGAAGGTGATTAGAAATGTTACAATGGAAGATATGTCAGCCATGTGGTAAAAGAGAGGGTGATATGAATCCTGGGATGTTAGTTAGAGATGTATATAAGATACTTTATTCATCCCCTTGGGGAAATTCAGGTGTCCAGTAGCTCATTACATTAGTATATAAAATATAAATATAGATTAAATTACTTAAAAGCGTCATATGTATACATACATATATAAATAAATAAATACATAAATGAATGACTGAATAAATAAATAAATAAATAAATGGTGCTAATGAAAAAATAATAAAATAAAATAAAATAATAATTAAATTAAATAGAAATGGAGGTGATTAGAAATGTTACAATGGAAGATATGTCAGCCATGTGGTAAAATAGAGGGTGATATGAATCCTGGGATGTTAGCGATAGAGATAAATAGGACTTTATTCATCCCCTTGGGGAAACTTGGCAGGAGCTCATTACAGTAGTATATAAAATATAAATATAGATTAGATTACTTAAAACCAGTCACATAAATAAATAGATAACAAAGGTGCTATTAAAAATAAAAAACAAAAATAATGAATTAAAAACATAATAATAAAAACTCACTGACTCACCTTTGGTTCACAAATGGCGTGGACAACTCTGAAATGAGGCGAAAGTTGGCAAAGTAGGGAAGCACGCCTCGTGTCTGCAGTGACCAAACACACAGACGAGATAAATGACACAAATACATCATGATACATGAATAATCCAGTGTCTCCCATTTACATTAATGTTTATACACTCTGGGTCTTGAAGAGGGATAGACTCACCAGCACGTATCCGTATGCGTAGAGCGCCGCCAAGTGGTGACAGAGGAAAAAGCTGTCCCCCATAGTGCTCCAGTTACACGCCAGCAGCACGAGGTCTAGAGGACAGGGTGACAGGTCGGTCAGAAAGCTGGTAAATGGATACGTCTGTTTGACTAGGAGGGGGATTATGTACATAACTGTCTTTACAGGAAAAGAGCAGCGACTGCACTGGAATCCAACATCAAGAAAGGTTCAAATGTAGAGAACATTTGTAGAAGACCATAAGGCTGACATAGTATATGTGAAATCTAGACTGTGGTCATAACCTTCAATTTCTAAAACAGTCTGAGTCAAGTATACAGGGTAGACAAAATACTCCACGATCAGGGCTTTATCACTGATATTGTTCCCTTTGACATATTAAACTATTTTCTTTTTTTTTTAAATCAATGCGCCTGAAAATTCACATGTCAAAGAGCAGATTGCTGGCCTCTTTTGTAGCTGACAATGCACTGAATCTAAAATGACCAGCATTGCATTGGTGTTTGTAACTCTAATCAAGTTATTTCGAGGAGGAAATGTTAAATATAATGAAAACATTTGTAGAAGACAACGAAGGAGACATTTAAGGCTGAAAAATTAAAATTAAACTCTGGTAATAACATTCAATTTCTAAAAAAGTCTGAGTCACGTATACAGAGTAGACATAATACTTCATGAACAGGACCTCATCACTCATATTGTTCACTTTGACGTATGAAATAAGGTTTGGTTTTTGGATTAATGTGTCTGTAGTGGAATAACCATATACCCCCACATGTATATATGTGTGTTAATATGTGTGTGTTTAATATAGCAAGAGCGCATGTATGTCATGTCATTTTTTAATATCCTCAAATTCTTTAATTCGTCTATATGTCTGGTCTGCTTGCATTAGTATGACTTTAACTAAGTGTCTTTCTTTCTCTGTTTTTATGTTTAATTTAGGGATGCGCCAATACCGATACAGGATCAGATATCGGGCTGATACCGACTCAAATAGCTATATCGGATATCGGTGACAATGGGGCCGATCTAGTCAATTCAATTCTAGGTTTATATACTATATATGTACATTATATACCGGAATTTTAATTCCCGCTTTAAGTTTTGAACAATTCGGTGCTGCATTAAAAAGGTTTACGCTTGAATTGTAACTCCTGTTAATTTATATAAAAAAATATTTTTTTAGCAAGTTGCTGGTGTACGATTTATTGATTTTAATAATAAATAACAGTTCAGTAAATTTATATCTATCTATTTATTTGTTACATTTTGTTTTACAAAGTTAAGAAAGCAATATTTAAGTCAAGCCTGTGCTGCCTTACACATAACAGAATGATTTTTAATTAAACACTGATATCAGATCCAAAGCCCAGGTATCGGTATTGGGACTGAAAAAGACAGATCGGTGCATCTCTACTTTAATTGCACAGCTATGTCTGGTAATACTTCATCCTCAATTTCTCTTACTATGTATCTGGTTAGCTAAAGTTGTCTGTACTTTTATGTATTGTCTATGTGTTTAGCTTAGTTGTTAGTACTTTTATAGATTGTCTGCATTGTCTATCTGTACTTTTATTGTATGTCTGTATATGTCTGTATTGTATTTTTATGTTCAGGACTCCAGGAATATTAGAGGCACATTCATGTGCTCCTAATGGGGATCTCTAAATATACAATTAACAATATATTCACATATCAAAGTGCAGATTGCCGGATGTCCTTTATAGCTGACAAGCCTGGCGTTGGTGTTTGTAACTAACTTCAGATTTAAGTCCCTTTCCTTTGTGTGTTTACACCATATACAACATTGACTGCCGGCCCTCATGGCCAAAAAGAAATGATCAACAGAAGCACAAACAAAAATAGCTCACCATAAAGGAGGTAACCACAGGTTATGGCTACATTTAGTTTGACCAGGCTGGGGTCACCCCTGTGGAACAGCAAAGAACACATTGTTAGAGGTTCTTTCAACACAGTTGTAACACAACAAGATAAACAAACAATCCGGGAGTGGGAAGCTACTTAATATGCCTGAAAAATCTAAAAGCACTCACACTGTGTTCCTCTGATCGATAAGCTACTTCTGTAAAGAGAGCATGATGCAATTTCGCAAACGACTTTATGTAACTAGACTAACACACTGACCATGGATCACGTAGAAAGCTCATTCAGGGTTGATTGGCTAATGTTGATGAGCTTACTGTGATACATGGTTAGGTCTTGTTTAAATAGAAAGGCTGTAAGAAGTTGAACTTGTTTGTTATGGAGGACGGAACCTGCCAAAATAAATAAATAAATGACTCAATAAATAAATGAATAAATAAATAAGCTATTAAAAGTCAAAACTTTTAAACATAATTAGGTTTGGGGAAATATATAGGAGTTGAAATGCTAAGGGAAAATAATGCATAAATAAATAAATGCTTAAACACATAAATGTACTTATTATTTACATACATAAAACGTATTTAACTAAACTTAAACATTTATAAATAAATATACAATAAATGCAAAAATAAATAAATAAAAGCTAAATGCAAAAATAAATACATAAATTTAGAAATGTATACATACATGAATAAAAGTGGAAATTAAACAGAAGAGTAAATAAATAATGGAATTAATATAAACGTAAATAAAATAAGCTAATTAAAACAGAAATATCAATTTATGTCACATTTTATCAATTCATTAATGACTACATTTATTTTTAATATTATTTTTGCTACTTTTAATGGCATATTTATTTATTTATCAAGTCATTTATTTTTTTATTAGGGCTGGGGCGATATACTTATCTCCTGATTCCATACTATCACTTGGGTGCCGATTCAATCTGTATTGCAACTTTTACGTACTGCGATTCTATATTACAATTTATTGCGATTTTTCAATGTATGAAACCCAAAGTGTTTCCATACTTTACTGGATGTGTAGTGTTTACCATTTTGGATTTAAAATGTGAGGGTGCTGGTCGTATTCACACAGACCCTCTGTAGTTTTCTACTTTCTGCGGTTTGTTTTGGTTGACGGATGTCAATGTTACACTCTTCTTTTTGTCTCTGAACAAACAGTAACCAGTAGTGACATGCTCTTGTGTCCTTGCAAATGGCATCTGTTCAAAATAACAATGAAGGTGTCTCTGCCTCAATAGACATGCGATCCTGGTATCAGTCACATGTATCGTATAGCAAATGACACGGCTGACCGCTCGTGTAACAAAACCCCACAACACACATACTCTACAAACATACACACTCAAGGTGCACAAGCACACACCTGTACTGTACTGTACAACAGCTCACCTTATACACCAGATGACCCTGAGCACACCACTGTCAAATTGTATCCTGCAGATTTCACCTATTGTTCAGCACACCATGTACCATTGCTATACGCACTTTGATACATACGAGTTGAATGTATGAAAATACGCTTACTGTATTTGTATGCATGTATTGGTCACCTTGTTAACGAAGCATTCCCTTTCTGTCTCTTTGACAATGTATCTAATCTAATGTCTGTTTCGCAAGACAGCGCTCCTCCTGTTAACTGATCAGTCGTATCACTTTTCCACTGCACTTGAAATGCAGCAAGCAAATATAAGATTGGATAACGTCCCATTTATCTGATAGTGCTGTATGATAGTCAGAGAGTCTGCAGACCGTCATCACAGAGTCCAAAGGCTGCATGATAATCACATCAGTGTGATCTAGCTTCAGTTAATTAAATGCACGGTAAACCCACGCTCCTCTCTCAATGTATGGTTAACTGACTGGAATTTGGCCTAGAGAGGGATGTGGAGCTCTTTACACAGGAAGTGCTACAATAGCGCTGAGCCGCTGACTCAATGGGCCTCATGCTCTTAAGTGGCACGTAAGACAACTTGTCGCATTCACTAATTTTCTTCTTAAAGCAAGAGTTTGGATTTTTTGAAGTGGGTTTGTATGTATACTTATCTATAGTTAGTGTATTAATGACAGTAGATGGCGGTCGGCACACCCCCAGTTTGGAGAAAACAGAGTACCAGCAGGGGAGCAAAGCAACGTACTGCTGTGGACGGGGGCAGCAGCTAGATGTATTTTAGCCACCTAAAAGAAAAGACCTGTTTCTCCAAACTGGGGGGCGTGCTGACCGTCATCTACTGTAGATAATACACTGACTATGGATAAGTACCTCAAACAACCCCACTTCAAAACACCCGAACTATCCCTTTAAATGGTCCAGGCCTGTCATAAGAGTCATATATATATAGAGAGAGTCTGCAGGGGGACAATTATAATAGCATATAAGAATTATAATGACTTCAGCTGAATGATTAAGGCAAAAATCAAACTTAATGTAAATTGTAAAGTTTATATTCAGTTTAATGTGCATCATGATTTGCCAATTTACTTCAATTGTTTTAAAATTTTATAGGCATTTGTATTTTAGCAATGCAATAGCAATTCAGTAGTTGCTAGGAAAATTTTGACCCTCCAACAGCTCCGCAGGTAGTTCAGTAGATAATGAAAGTGTAACATCACCTGTAACATACTGTACTCTTTTTCATTCATTTATCTCTGGCTGTCACATTCCCCTGACTGCCTCCCATCTAAGTTATGGGCCGCTTTATTTTAAATGTCCTTTGCACTGTGTGATTTGGGGCTGCACGAAACAAAAGTTGACAACCGTGAGAGAAACGCGGTAAAATCTTTGGACTGTGAGACGCTTTGTCCACCGGTGGACGATTTGGAGCTTTGGTGACCAATGACAGCTTGCAGCTAAATTCTGACAGAAATTTAGGACCATGTGTGATGATGTGACTGCTGCTACGACCCAGGTCTAAAAAAAAACAATCAGAATACAACATGAAAATACACAGAATACACTGCCTGGCATAATATTTCATAAGGACCATTTTGAATAAAGTTAAGGGAAGAAATGTGCGCACACACTAACCAAAATAATGGAAGTGAAACAGAAAAGAACTTTTTCTGCGTACGGAGCTGTGGAGTTGCAGATGTATTTGTTAGGTCTTGGTCTGCTAATTTCTGACAGCAGGACTTCAAACTCTGTGGTGTGAAATTTGTCTTTTAGCTTTTGGGTACGGAGCAGAACATATAGCAATATGCAGGCCTCTGTTGTGCTACTGATTAGGGGTGTAAAGACACATCAATCTGACAGAATGAACAGGTGGCATTTATCACGTTGAAACAAGAGAAAAGAGTAAAAGGATAAGAATACGGCCCAATGTCTTCGATGTCGACGTGGAAGGTAATAAAATGTGTTGGAAAATTTGAGGTTAAATATTATATCTAAACCAGGTTGACCTTGACTCAACAGAAATTTGAACCCTCATTCTACTCAGATGGCCCCGCTTCACATGTTAAGGTCAAGTCCAGATAAGCCAATGAAGAAACGCAGCCGAGGCGGGGCCGCGGTCAGACACGGTGCTTCTTGTTAACTGAATGGATTATGATAACAGCCGAGGCCCGCGCTGCCAGCCAGAGTGACACTCTGAAAAGAGCCTGAGCAGCAGCTGAACACAATGCAGGTTTTCTAACGGCCCGGCTCTGTCTGACCACTCGAGCACTACTGAGAGAACAATGCTGCTGTGTGACGGGTCTTAATGATGCTGTAATACAATCAGATTGACTGGAGAATTATCGCTTGCACCACTCTGCTTGCGACAAGATGAGCTTTAAGGCATTAAGGATACTGCTGGGGGATCGGCTAGGTGCTGGCGGGTGACCGGGGTATGTTGAGAAATTCGACGAGACGGGGGGCGTAGAAATACACAATATTGAGCTAACTACTTCCACAAATAAATCAGCTTTTCCTTGTGGGAGCTGAAATTATGTGACAGAAACAACGTGCAGTACAACCTGTCCCAAAAAATACATAAAGACAAAGAGGCTTGGGGGAGGAGGGCTAAGATACTAAGCACCTGAACACTCAGCAGATGAAGACTGGTAGCAGGAGGAGGGAGAGAGCCCCCTTTCGTCTCCCATCTCCCCCCCTCAAACACCCACCCACCCCCCACTTTCTCTTTTCTCCCCTTTTTTCGCTCCATCAGCGATGCTGGCCGGGGCCGACACAAGAGACAATAAGAGCGAGGGAGGTGTGCTGCATTGATTCGACAGCCAGAGATGTGGGGTACAACGGACAGCTAGAGAGGAGGAGGCTCATGGAGGGGGGGGGTTGGGGGGGCTAGAGCACTAGGCTGCTGTTGTTTGCTATGAAAAGGAGCCTTGTTGGAGGGATTCTAGTCTGTCTGCTAGAGAGCCAAAGAGGAAGCGAAACAGAGGGAAAAGGAAAAAGAGAGAGAGAAGATGAGGAGGAAGGAAAGAGTGTTGTAAGAATATAAAGGGAGAAGTGAAAGACGGAAAGCTGGAGAGAAATGTTTTAAAAAGACTGATTGAGATATTGGAACGGAGAAAGAAATCTCTCTTTTTCTGAACTCATTGATGCAAATAACACAGTGAGCTGTAGCAGAGAGACGGAGAGAAGACAGTAAAGACAATAATCAAAGGCTAAATCCACTGAATCTACAACTCTCCGGAGACTCTGCTGACACATTAGATCCATCCCCCTTCCCTCTTTCATTCTGATGAAGGGAACGCCGTCGTCATCTCTCCAAAAGGTATTAACTACCAACCCTGACGGTCCTTCACTACCTCCCACCTCCCCGTCTTCATCCCTTCATCTGTTTCCTCCCGTCCCCTGTGAGCTAGTCATGGCTGCCGGTGTGAAACGGCAGATGTGAGAAGACAGGTTTCTCCTAAAAGGGCCTAAAGCGGGGTTTTTTTCAGCCTGCCAAAATGACAAGGCATAATGTGTCAGTATTTTTGCCTTTTCCATGCATGTGCAGCATGTTTATGAGGGTTTATAGGGTTGCATTTGTTTGCATGCCAGATATTCTCCTGCCTTATTTCTAGGGTTGCACCGATTTATTGGCCGAACGTCGGTATCGGCCTATAATCTCCTTGTTGACGGCCATCGGCCTATCTGCAAATAAGATGACATTCGCATGTTGCGTTGGTTATTTTCAGTCGGTCTTGGACAACAGTAACCAGCGGCTGATTCGGAGAAGAAGCCACACGCTGGACACAACTCTGACGGCAGGTGCCGTGCGCACGTGTAGTTTGTTTACGAAAAAAAGTGAAAGAAAAAGTCAGCCGTGTGGGAATATTACACTGTCTCAGAGAAAGATCAGCAATAACAACGTTGTTATGTTCAACTAAAAATTAAGCAGGAAAACAATGGCTTAAAAGATTTATTAAAAACAATTACTGCGGTCTCGATGAACGAACATTGTGCGTGCGTAATTTGTCACAAGAAGCCTGTTAGTCCGACGAGGGGTGACGCAGCACCCAGTACGTCCCAGGTGAGCAGAGAGCAGCAGCATGTCAGTGCAGCAGCATGGCAGCAGCTTCGTAGTCCTGCGGCTCCACCCTGGACCCGTTCAAAAAAGCGGGGCTCTCCACCCGCTCCCCTGCGGTTTTCTGACGCTTTGAGTCCATTAATCGAGCGCGGATGGCGTCGTTCAGACCGATAAAAAAATAAAAAATGCTAAAATGGGTCGCCAAATATACTGCTACTGTATATATAAATATATACTATATGCTTATGTTTCTTACATTTAGATTTAATTTTTTACAAAACAAATATTTTGTTGGGGCTGTGTACTGAAACATTATTTTCCTTGAGTAGGTAGTTGTACAGCAGCTAAAAAAAGGCTATTAAAGCATTTATTTAAAAAAAAAAAAAAAAAAGAATATTTTTCATGTGAAAGAAGGTTATATTAAAGGTTGTTTCATAAATTTGTATGATTGAATTTGTGCTCATTCAAAGACAGCGTAATGAAATGACTTTAAAACAACTCAGTTATTTTTTATAACGAAGAGGTTTTTGTTTCCCTGGCACAAAAGGGGAATAAATAAAAGCAAAAGCAAAATAAACAGAAACATCAGTATCGGCCAAATTGTTATATACGGCCAGAATTTCGCAATCGGTGCATCCCTACTTATTTCATTGTATTAGAGTGTTGTTGGATATTTCATTTATGACTGAAGCTTTCTGTTCCTCTTACCAGACGGGATTGGCGTTGACCACATCATCGAACCACAGGATGTACAGACAGAACAACCCAACGACCAGAGCGTGCACAGTCGACACCAACCTGGGGACGGACACAAGATCAAAGTAGTAAACAAACATGAAGCCAGATGAATAGGAGTTTTAACTAGTGGGTAATCATTAAAACAGGGGCTGCTTTTGTCTTGTTAAATGTGCTTTTGCATACAGTATGTCATTAATTACATCTATGCTATCCCCTGTTGTCCACGTGGCTGGAACTTCTTTTTTTATCAGGCCTGATATGGTATCACCCTTGACCTTTGGAGTGGTTATCTGGGCAACTGAAGAGACACTTCAGAGGTCCAGTGGTCCCTTATCTCTCCGCTGCCAGAAACACAGTTCCCCCACGGTCACCACGCAGCCTCTAGGGTACAGCAGTCCCTGTCCACGGGCTGCAGCTGCCGGCTTGAGCCCCGGCCAAGACCGGCTCTACGGATTGGCTACTGTATGACCGGATGAGTCCATTTATTACCGCTGAATCAGAGCGAAGTGTCTAAAAATGGAACGGCCACGGAGGAACTTGGCTAGAGGAAGTGTCAATATAGCTGTCTCAGTAGGTTATGTTATGAGAGTTTCTGATTATATTTGTAAAAAACTAAGAATACACGATGAAGAAACGACAAAGATATCAACAGTATTAAGTCTTCTAGATTATAATACTAGACAGTGGACCGCACTCTCTCTTTGGAAATGCTTTCTCCCTCCCCTCCTTGCACTTAAGTCGTGGTTACATAAACAACACACTGACATACTGAGAGCTGGCTGTTATGCAACACTCGGCCACTCTGAAGTGAACCATCAGTGCTCTGGCCTTTGACTTGCTTTAGACCGTTCGTTGGTGAATACACCCTGTGCTTTCAAATAAGGACAGAAAGGATAATGTGACCTCTAGTAGTATGAATGAACGCTTATCTGTGAGTAACTGGCAGACAGCAAAAGAGACGGATAAAAAGAAGGAGAGAGAGGGAGAAAAAAAAACAGCCAATAACTAGGAGTCAGTTATGCAACTACAAATTATTGCCCTCTGAACTTCACCCGAGGTTTCTGCTCGGAAAATAAAACCGCTCTGTAGTGCTCCCACCGGCCGTCCACATCACAGCTGTAGTTGTGTGGAATGATGATGAGTTGGCCAGAGGCACATCAGGGGCCACCTCAGAGCTACATCACCAACAACACTGGTTGTTTGCTCAACACGGGTCAGTTTAGTCCGGATGTTATGACTTTGCAATGTTATACAACAACACTATTAAAAGGAGGTGTGTCTCAGTAGGTCTACGGGACTATCCGTGATACCACATAAAAACATTTGACTGCTTTTTACACAAGTGTGTGTGTCAAAGACACCGTAATAAGTAAGTAAAACAACCAAATGCTAGTGGGTGTACTTTCACTCAAATCTGTCCCATCCAATATCTAAGAATAAAAATAATTTGTGTATATTTTCAGACATTGTAAGAAAAGTGTGATATGTTATTTGCTTTACAGCATCAACAGCTTGATCCCAAAGGACCAAGAGTGCACGGGGCATCATCTCAGTTTGTAGGCAGCATGGACTCATGTCATTAGAGCAGCACAATTCCTCTGTCACATAATCAGAGGCTTCCCCCACACATGTTTTTGGGTGGACCACAGAGGGCCAGCCCTACAAACGCAAAAGTCTGTCACTGAGAGAGTGACTGACTGAGTGACTGACTGAGTGATGAAGTTGCACGAATGGTCAGCCAAGCGTTGGAGTTTCCTCAGTGGCTGTTGCTCTTTCAAAATGAAAAGGCGGGGAACAGTCCTTTATGCAAATCAGCCCGTCCAGTGTGATGCCACCGGCTCACGAAACTTGGACCAAGCTGTCAAACTAAGCGATCTAGTTTTAAAATGACACCAGATTCAGCAGTAGCATAGCCTATTTCTCGCTTAAAAATGTTTTCAGAAGTAGATTTTGGTTGATTGTTTACACGGAATAACAGAAAGTTTACGAGCAGGCCGCCATGTTGTTTCCTGTTTGAAACGGCGAGCAGAAAACCAGGGACCAATCAGGTGACCACATCACTGCTTAAAAAAAACAACAAACAAATAACCGAATAGTCGAATAATCGGGTCCAGCCCTAGATGGAAGGTGGATTTTATTACCTTTGGACAGAGCCCAGCTAGCCGTTTCCCCCTGTTTCCTGTCATCTCATCAGACTGTCAGCAACAAAACTATTAAGTATTTCCCAAAATGTCGAAACTATATCTAAGGCGGCGAGGGACCCTACCTTTATTGTGATGCAACCAATCATACATTAAAACATGATAACCTTTTGTAGAGAGCTTTGGTGAAAGATATGTTATTTGGTTCTAAGATAGCAAACTGCTAAAAACAAATGAAATAAATATAAAATTAAAATGTTTGGTTTTCCACAAGATGAAACTGCCATAGCGTTTACAGGTGAAAAGGCCTTCCTACCTGGAGTTCCACTCTGTGAGCTTGGTAGTCGGCAGCCGTCCATAACCTGGTGTGATGACATAGGAGAGCCGCGGGCTGACCACTGAGAAGAGGACCTGGAAACCCACGAAGCTGCCAGCGACCACGGTCAACTCTCTCGTCTCCATCACTCACCTAAACAACGGGAGGAGGAGAAGACGGGAAGGGAGGAGGGGTGGGGGGCAGGAGACAGGGAGGGTGATACACATGGACAGGTTCAATCGATGACTGTCAGTCATCCTGGGCAGCGCCAGGAGAGAAACTGAGGTGGTGGTGAGAGGGTGAGGCAGCCGCACCCTGTGTGGTTCATCCAGTCCACGAAGAAAAGAAGACAGGGGAAGAGACAGAAGGGAAAAAATAGAAGCCGAAGACACGGGTTGTCTAATGCGAGTGACATGAGAGCTTTAGACAAGCAGGGCAGTTCATAGAGGGGAGGAGGAAATAAAAAGGCACTAGCGGTAAGGGCAACAGAGGGAAAAATACAGAGTGGCAAAAACAGAAAAAAAACATTATTGGTGTTGTGAATACAGTGCGAAGCATAGCATTAAGATTTGGAATAAAAGGTCTCTATTTATATGCATATTTTGCAAGAGGATTACAGTGAGTTGTTTAGGGAGACCAAAAAACCCTGAGAAGAAAACAAAGGCTGAGCGAGGAAAGAAAAGAGGATTGTCAAGATGGAGCCACAAGTTCAACTCAGGAAGACTGTAACAAGTTTTAAGCTGTATTTTAACAATTCTCTTTATTTCACCCAGATCTACATGTATGTTTAAATCATCTGTATATTAGACATTTGGTATTTTAGTTTCTTTCCTTATTGCTGACACTTTGATTTATCTTACAGATTTAAGTATAATCAGTGTTAGAAGTATTAGACTAGAAACCAAACTGTAACTAATGATTATTGTCTATTAATCTGTTGGATTATTTTCTTGTTTTGTCCACAACTCAAAGATATTCAGTTTACAGTCATAGAGGAATAAAAAAAAAAAACAGAAAATATTCACATTTAAGAAGCTGGAATCAGAGAATTTTTACATCTTTTTGCTTAAAAAAGAACTCAAACCAATTAATTGATTATCAAAATAGTCAGAGATTAATTTAATAGTTGATGACTATGAAATTGAATGAATTGAACTATGAATGAAATTTAAACTAATGAGAGCAAACAACAGGCCCCGGATGTAGACGTGCAAGCAGCTGACTGTAAACACATGCACATGGTACACAAGATATCTGTTTACTCTCACTCGGGTCAACAAACTACAGTAGAAGCCTGTCTTTTCAAATCACAGGCAATCAGTGCAGATGGCCTGAAATAGCACCGTGTTTGCACAAAAGCAGCAAAATCAGTTTGGTCAAATGGTCTTTTTCATACTCGGTTAAATGACCAAAGGCGGAAAAATTAATCTTTGAGACCACAAAGTCGTTTTTCAATTCATTGTAGATAGATGTAACCTCTTGTACTGTAATCTTATTGCTTTTCTAGAGCTGCTTATGTTCAAGAGCAAAAGATTTGGACTGTTCTGAGCCACCGGATGTCTCACGGGTCGCGGTTGGAGCATCAACAACTCACTTTCCAAGATAGACAAAATAAGGAACAACTACAGTAGTTCTAGCAATTCATAGCCCTGAACTTGGAGGACTAGAAATCCTGACATCGCTAGCAGATTGTAGAATAAAAACAGAGCCCAAAAAACATCACAATGTTCGCAGGACACAACGAATGCTAAAATGCATCATCATCGTGACCTCTCACTCCTCATCAGCTATTTACAACATACTGTTCCTACTATGCTGGTCTGGACTCTGGCCTGAGAAATACACTGAACTTCTGAATTCACTGGAATTATGCAAGCCATTTAAAACCACTTACTCCAAGAGAGCTGGCGATTAGGATTGAGCAAGGTAAAGATTACGTTGCAAGACACAAAGGTGGAAACTAGGGCTGTCAAAGTTAACGCGATTATAACGTGTTAACGCAAATTTGTTTTAACGCCACTTGTTTCTTTAACGCAATCGCTCTTTTGGAGGTTGTAGGCTCTGTTTTAAAGCTAGAGTGAAGGTACTGGCATTATATGAAACTAGAAAAACCTAAAGAATCCATTGGTATACAATGTCATTCTAGCTTGTCGAGAAGGAGGTCAAAGAACGTTCTAAACTTATGTCAAATGTTCGCAAAAAGGGGTCCCTTGACCTCTGACATCAAGATATGTGAATGAAAATGGGTTCTATGGGTACTCACGAGTCTCCCCTTTACAGACATGCCCACTTTATGATAATCACATGCAGTTTGGGGCAAGTCATAGTCAAGTCAGCACACTGACACACTGACAGCTGTTGTTGCCTGTTGGGCTTGAGTTTGCCATGTTATGATTTGAGTATATTTTTTATGCTAAATGCAGTACCTGTGAGGGTTTCCAATAATAAATATATACATACATTTGCATAAAGGAAGCATATTTGCCCACTCCCATGTTGATAAGAGTATTAAATACTTGACAAACCTCCTTTTAAGGTACATTTAAACAGATACAAAATTTGTGATTAATCACGATTAACTATGGAAATTAATCACGATTAAATACTTTAAATGATTGACAGCCCTAGTGGAAACCCAATATAATGTAGCTATAAATTTTGCGAAGGCATTCTCTTTGTAATTTAGCCTCTGGGGAGCACATGACAATTCAGGCATGCAGCCAACATTAAGTTCTATTTTTACCCTGAAAATGCCCGGTGTCATGCATGCATACTGTAAAACACAAGGAAACAAGACCTGAGAACAAGCTGTTGAAGAAAACAACCCAAGACAAAGTGTCACAAGCAAAACCCAGCAATTTCAATCCTGAAGATTACAGCTTTGCTCAGAGCCACCAGAGGAAAAACTTCAAAATCTTTACCAAAATAAATAAGATGCCTGACAACTTTCAAATACAGGTTGCCCACAAATCAAAGCAGCTGGAAGACGCGCAACTCCTACTTAGGGTGACCAGGTGTCCCACTTTACATTTTCATTGGCTCTAGTTTTCAAGAGTCAAACCACTGCAGGTCAGACTCTTTTTTAAGATCTGGCTTTTATCCAACGGCTGTGAAGAAAGCAGGGAAGGCTGTCATCACGGGGCTGTGTTTGCTGTCAAACTGGGCACACGTGGGTCAAGTGCAAGTTGACCTGTCACCGTCTTTGCTATACGCTAAGCCAGGGAAAATTACCGAGTCACCGCAAACTCACAAACCATGCATATTTAGGCCGAATATGATGGACACTACAACAAAACACAACTTTGAAGGCGATTCTCAGAGAGTTTTTTTGCAGAATTTGCCAGTTATTTTTCAATTTCACAGTGGGAGGATTAGGACATGAAGCGACACAAGTACATGTGAGTCTCACAAGAAACGTTTGGCTCAAAAAAAAGAT